>AWWV01012409.1:0-12893 GCA_001974805.1 Corchorus capsularis
TCTATTGTAAAGTTAAAGATTTTTTTTGGCCTCATATAGTTAAAGAATCAGCTACATTGTTTATTTCCTTCCAATAAAATATAGTAAATGACAAAAAAAAACATATTAAAGATGTTACAAAAGTTCATAAATTGATCTCCATGCATATATATATCTTTCCTAATTAACAACTTGTACTTTTTTTTCTCAAAAAAACAACTTGTACTTTATAATTTACACTTGTTAGGCTATTATAAGGAGTGTTTTTTTTAATGATTATAAGGAGTTTAATGTCTTTTAGATAAAGCCTTAGGTTTGGGTATTGTTAATTGAGAAAATAAACACAGCAAGAGTTTTTTTTAGTCAGCGTATGATGGATTTTGATTGTCCGAATTAGTCGAAATATATATAACTATTTGGATAAGGGATCTTGTTAAAAGAAAAATCAAATTATTTTATCCGAAAATTTATATAATACACCTAGAGTTTAACATATTACGCTCACAAGAATAAAGGGTTGACATGTGTCATTTATGCAATACTTTTTAATATTAAAAGTGAATTACTAAATATCGCCCCTTTTTACTAGCTACAGACCCCCTTTGGACTATTTTGCCCTTTGCTTTATTTTCCATCAAACTTTAAACTTTTCAATTCTCTCAAATTCTCTCAACATTCAATCTTTCAAAATCATTCAAGTAAAACAACATCAAAACACATGAACAAAGATTTTTCGGATTGAAAGTATGTTTTTTTGGAAAAAAGAAAGTAACAAAACAAATATCTATTTATCATTAGTCAAATATTAAAGTCCTCTTGTTAATATATTGACATATCCATACACATTTAAACTAAATGATTTGTCCAATTTTTATTAAAATACAAAAGGAAATTAAAAGAAAATATAAAAAAATTAAATAAGAAAAAGAAAAAAAAAATCAGAGAGTCGGGTCGCGACTCGACTCTCTGTTCATATTTTTTTTTTCTTGTTCTTGTTTTAAGCTTTTTTTTAAAGATTTTCCTTTAATTTCCTTTTGTCCTTTAATAAGTATTGAACAATTCATTTAGTTTAAATGAGTACTTCATGAATTTTGATGTTATTTTGTTTGAATGATTGAGATTTGAAAGTTTGAAGGTTGAGAGAATTTAAGAGAATGAAAAATTTTGAAGTTTGAAGGAAAGGGCAAAATAGTCCAAGGGGGGGCGGTACCTAGTAAAAGGAGGTGGTATTTAGTAATCCCCTAAAAGTGAATTAAGGGATGGAGTATTTGTCAACTCCTTAACCCTTGAGAAATCTAAACTAATTTACATCGTAGGGGTTAAGGGTTGACATGAATTTTTTATAGAATAATTTTTAATATTAAATACAAAATAATTAATTAGTAAATGTGGTATATGTTAACTATTTAACCCGCTTGTGGAATTTAAACTTTACACTGACAGTGTATCTAATCATCTATAGTTCCAAAAAATATTTATTTTGGAAAAGATTCAAAATTCATTAATACAATCAAAATAAATCGGGATTATAAATGTCCAGAGACAAACTCTGTACCACACATGATTAACTTTAGTACCATGATTATACCTAGTTAAACAATGTGTCAAAGTATTAACTTCCCACTTAACATAGATTTTTTTTTTGGCCAACCGCTTAACATAGATCAAATAACCTCCATGAAAAACACGAGTTAACTCCCGTATCCCCACGAATCAAACACTCCCACGTCACTGGATTAATACTCCGAATCACCTAAATACTAGCCATAATTAAGGCCCCATGATCAAGGATTATTAGAATGTGTTATAGTTCCAAAAATATTTTGACAATAATAAATCTCTCTCACTTTTTAAAATTTTTTTTTGCTACATTCTCCCTTTTTTTATAATAAAGAAGGAAATTTCAATATCTTAAATTACAGTGATACAGTCTTATAGAAGATATAAACACTTGGATTATTAATAATCTGCATTATCTAGCAGCATCAATGTAAGCTAATTAACATGAATATAATCTCATATCTCATAATAATTTGGAGACAAGTTTCAACTAAGTATTTTGACTTCAACAAGAAAAAAAAAAAGCGATCATTTGACTAAATTCGGTTAATAATTTATCCCAAAATATTATGGTCAATCATTTTTCAAAAGGGAATATATCCATATCCACAATAATAAATGATGTAAAAACTAAAACAAACAATTTATTACTATTAGATTAAATTAAATTAAATTAGATTCTATTTAGAAATAAAATAAAAAATGTTCATTCAACAAAGAGTCAAACTTGAACGTTGTTGTGACTTGTGACCTTAAAAAACATGCATTAAGCTGTGAGTTTAGTAAATCTCTCGTCTTTTAGAACTTGTGGTTGTGGATCAGTTTTTCACAAGTCACCAAGAGGTCACGAAAAGTCCATCCCCCGCATCCCCATCAATACATCCACCCATGACCCAACCATACATACATACATGATGTTGGCCATAATAAATATAAATAAAAAATAAAAAATAAAAAATAAAAATGGTTTTGTGAAATTCGGAGTACCTCATTTTGTACTTTTTCCTCCCCTCTTTTGTTCATTCCCCCCTCTCAGCGACTTACTACAACAAATCCATTTTTTTTAAAAAAATTTTTGGGCTTATCGATCTTCAGCCTTCGTGGCCCTTTTTCTTTTTTGGTTTTTTCGATCTCTTCCTTCTCTTTCTTTTTTAATTTTAACAACAGCGAAAATTAGGGTTTTATATCTCCTTCTCCTCCTCGACTTTACTCTTGAATCTCGCGCTTTTTCCCCTCTTTCGACAATTCCTAGATTCGCTGGTTATTTTTAGGGTTTACAGATCTATTCAGCTCCTCTGCGTAATCTCTCCTCTTCTTCACCATGTTTTGGAAGCTCACAGCTCTATCTGCCTCTTCTCCTGTGAGTAATTTTATTTTGTTTTCTTTTTTACTACTTAATTAATTACTCTTTTTTAAAAATTTTCTTCCATTTCTTTTTTGTATTGATTTTTACATCTCGATTCATTCATCTTTACTTCTTGCTTTAATTTTCTTAATTGTTTGGGAGCTGTTGCTTAATCGATGTAACGAGCTTGTAATTTTTTTTATTAGATTTTTCTTTTTTGAGGTTCCTGCGAGCTTGAATTAATGCTTTGCTTTCAGCTTAGTTGATTTGAAATTTGCTTTGGTTTCATCGATGCCGTAGCAAAGTAGTTTCTGTGACTTAGATTTGTCCGCATCGTTGTAAAAATTCATTGTTCATTTGGGTGATTTGTTTTTTTACTTTTAAGCTAGTTGTGGAGTTGGAAATGGCGGAAGTTCCTTTAATTTGAAGCTGTACTATTTTATTAAGCGTTAATTGATACTGAATCTAATTTGCCAGAATCTATAAGCAATATGGATATGGTTAGCTGGATGTGCTTTCCAGATAATGTTGATTCTTTGTTTTCCGTGATGTAAGGATATTATGGCTGACTTATTACTTGGATTCGGGCCAGTATCGTTGACTGTGTTATTCTCTTGTAGGTGGAGTCCATATTAGACAAGGAAAACTTTACGTTGGAAGAGCTTCTGGATGAGGAAGAAATAATCCAAGAGTGCAAAGCTTTAAATAGTCGACTCATCAATTTGTAAATCCCTCTCTATTGCATTTTGTCTTCTTTACTTTCCATTCTTTTCGATTTCGTTTTCAATCAGTTTCTTGTCTGTTTTAATTGATATACCAATACAGAAGTTGACTTGCCATGATTAATAGGGCAGAGTGTTTTGAAGAATCTGATAGAGAATTAGTCATTGTTGATTCTAATCATATAGTTAATTTTATTGTTGCAGTCTACGAGATAGAGCCCAAGTTGAGCAGTTATTGCGATATGTTGTTGAAGAACCTCCGGAGGATGCTGATAGCAAAAGAGCTTTCAAGTATGTCAATTTCCATTTAATCAGGAACTGTACTTCTTTCTATGTCCTTGCATTTTAACTTTTCTGATGTTAATTACTCTTTTTCGTCATGATCTTTTCATTTTTGCTTCTAGGTTCCCGTTCATTGCCTGTGAGATATTTACATGTGAAATTGATGTCATTCTGAAGACTCTAGTTGAGGAGGAAGAGGTTTGTGTTTCATTTTGTTCTTAATTATGTATTCTGAGTAACGGGAACTACTATACTTTTATTTGATGTGCTTGTCTCTTTGCTGCAGTTGATGAACCTACTTTTCTCTTTCTTGGAACCAAACCGTCCTCATAGTGCCTTGCTGGCTGGTTATTTCAGCAAGGTGTGTTTTTCTCATGATCGGTTTATGGGATGTTTCATGTGTATTTTTACTTTGCCTACTTCCTTTTTTTGGTTACGATTGCCGCTTGATAGGTTTTATGTGCTTTGGTGTTTTAGGTTGTTGTGTGCCTTATGCTACGGAAGACTGTCCCACTTATGAATTATGTTCAAGTAAGTAAACCTTTTCTATTTACTTTTACATTCTTAGACATCTTGCAAATTTAATATGTTGCATTCTAAAGGATTAAGGGCATTGTCTTCTGTATTGTTGGATGATGCATTCTATAACCTTGGTAATTGTTGGAATTGAGACTTAGTGTATGAATCTTTACTGTCATTTTGAATTATACTCTGATCTTTCAGCTTTGCACTGATCTATTTGACATGGATGTGCATGATTTACCTATAAAATCTATCAGGAGTAAGTTCAGTTGAACAAATTGAAATTAATGACGTAAACAATTCTGTGAAATATGAATACTTTCCATCTGGTGTGTTGTTTCCTCTTGGGTCGGTACTGTAACAATGGTATAAGTTAACTTGCATGGCAAATTAAGTCAGAACTATATTGATAGCATGCTCTTATATATATATATATATTTATTTATTTATTTATTTATTTATCTGACGGAGACAAATTATTAACAGGTTCATCAGGATGTCTTCCGCCAACTGGTTGATTTGATAGGAATCACTTCCATCATGGAGGTACCTGAGACTGTTGCTTATTGGAATAGTGGTTTTCATGCTATACAGTTTGTCTTGGGTTGAACATTGATATAAGATGTCTTTTTATAGGTTTTGGTTCGGTTAGTAGGAGCTGATGATCATGTATATCCCAACTTTTTGGATGTAATGCAATGGTTAGCTGATAGCAATTTGCTGGAAATGATTGTGGATAAATTGAATCCATCAGTAAGTGAAAGTTTTTTGCTTTATCATTTTCATGGATGCCATACTTTGTTCTGAGTATCTCACAACCTGTTGTTTACAATTATCAGTGTCCTCCTGAGGTTCATGCCAATGCAGCAGAAACATTATGTGCAATAACACGCAATGCCCCATCAGCTTTAGCCACTAAACTTTCTAGTCCAAGGTTTGTGAGATCTTGTTCATTAATTCTCCTCATTTATGTCACCTCTCATTGTTCTTGTGTATATGTTTGTGATTTGGCATATAATCCCAAATATGTTCTTGTACAGCTTTGTTGCAAGGATATTTGGTCATGCATTGGAAGATTCACATTCAAAATCTGGTCTTGTACACTCGCTCTCAGTTTGTATCTCGTTGTTGGATCCAAAAAGATCTGCAATTGTTTCTCCCTTGATGCATTCTTTCCGACATCAGCCAATGTATGAGCCTCCAATCCCTGTTAATGCAGAGACCATCAATGCAATGCTGCCTAAGCTTGGTGAGTGTGTGTTTCTTTTGCTGAAAGTTGTATGTAATACTATCACTATTCGTAGTTGTATATAACATGGTGGGGCTTTCAATTTTAGCCATGTTGCTCAAGACTATCTTTTGCGCAGGTGACTTGCTCATGCTTTTGAATTTGTCATCTGATGAAAAAGTTTTGCCTACCACATATGGAGAATTGAGGCCGCCGGTGGGGAAGCACCGGCTAAAGGTTTGGTTTATATCTTCGACATTAATTTTATGTGCCAAGCAGTGTGGAATGCTTAGTAATTTGTTGCCTTTGTATGATTTATTTGGTGTGTGCACAAATCTGAGTATGTGCGGTCATATTCTAAATTTTTTGTTTACCTTTTATTTCAGATTGTGGAGTTTATTGCTGTGCTGTTGAGAACTGGCAATGAAGCTGCAGAGCAGGAATTGATCAGTTCGGGAACCATTAAACGAGTTCTTGATCTTTTCTTTGAGTAAGCTCTTGCTCAAAAACTGTCGTCTTAAATCAATTGAAAATAAGTTCTTGGAAGTTTGGGTCTAGAAAGAAGTGCTTGGAAGCTTGTTGAGTGAGATGTTGGATCATTTCTATAGCAGGCTAAGATTGATGGTCTGTTTATTATGAATTATTCAGGTATCCATACAACAATGCATTACATCATCATGTGGAGAGTATAATATTATCATGTCTGGAAAGCAAGAATGATACTATAGTTAATCATCTTCTTCAAGATTGTGATTTGATTGGGAAATTTCTCCAAATTGACAAAAATCCAATTCTTGCTGGTGACAGTAATCAGGTATACGAGTTAATCATGTTGTTAGTTATACTGGCATTATACTTGTATAACTTGAAGCTGTTATAAATCCTGCCTGATAAAGTAGTCGTCTTAACCCCTTTCTTGGTCAAACAGCCAACTGTACCTGCTGCTGGAAAACGTGCACCACGGGCTGGAAATATTGGGCACATTACACGTATTTCAAATAAAATTGTACAGTTGGGAAGCAGCAATAGCCACATTCAGACATGTCTGCAGGTGGGGAATCTGTAAATGTTGTCTGTGCTTCTTACCTGTGTTATAAATAGAATTAGAGTGTAAATCTTTTTATATGGTAGGGTAAATCTAAATTAGGTTCAGCACAATTAGTTCTTGGCTTAGTTGGCAGATTATCAGTATCCTTTATTGGCTAGCATTGCATGGCTTGAGCTATATATTGAGGACAATCTTACTGGGATTCTTGATATGACTATTCTTTTCAATTAGCTGACTGAAGTTCATATATTCATCATAGGAAAATAGCGAATGGAATGAGTGGCAAGCTACTGTTCTGCAAGAACGTAATGCAGTTGAAAATGTTTATCGGTGGGCTTGCGGGTATGTTCTTACTTCATTTCTGATATGCATTGCTCCCGAACTTGTAAGATACGTAACTGAAGGTCAATCTTCGCCTGGATTTCTCTATGCATTTGATAGTTTGTTTGAGTGCACACTCATAGACTTTACATGGTCTTCAGCAGATATATTTACTTATAAGTGACGTATTAGTTACAAACTGTGATATCTTGTTTACTTTTCTTTTTTGATTTTTATGGATCTCTTTTGTGATATAATGCATACTGTTTGACAAGTACTACTTTTATGTAATTAGTGTTCGATATTTGAATCCATGTCTTGTTATGGCGCATTATTGTTGTTTGCATTAACAGCATCATTGTGAGAGCTAATGTACAAATCATTTTATAATGTTATATGTATTTTTCCTTCTCATGTGCAGCCGCCCAACAGCATTGCAAGACAGAACAAGAGATAGTGATGAGGATGATCTTCATGATAGAGATTTTGATGTTGCAGCTTTAGCAAATAACCTAAGCCAGGCTTTCAGATATAAAATATATGGGAATGATGATAATGAAGAAGTATGTACTTTGGCTTACAAATTGTTAAAAAAACCACATGTTTGCTATACTTAATTTCTTATGAAGCCATACTCATTTTTTTATCAACTAATTTCAGGATCATAATGCACTCGATCGGGATGATGAGGTGAGTGACTGATTTCATTTTTATTTAAGTAAATTTTTTGAATTGTTGATAATATTTGCTACTAAAGACATTGATATAAACATCATGCGTATGTGTTAAGATCGTCATGAATGATGGAGAAACCAAACAAATAGGAAATTTTCTTCTGTTAAAGGTCAAATTAAATGTATGTTTGGGTTTGCAGGATGTGTACTTCGACGATGAATCTGCGGAGGTTGTCATATCATCTTTGAGGCTTGGTGATGACCAGGGAAGGTGAGTTTTTCATTGTTACTCATTAGTTGAATATTCACTGAGAGGCTTGTAATGGATACTCCAGATGGGATGAATGTTGTTCAAGAACCTCCAATCACCTTGGCTTTCATAAATATGCAGTTTATATTTATTTGTTAAAGTAGTCATATTAATGGAGACCGCGAACGATGTTTTCCTAATGCAGCAGTCTGTTCACAAATTCCAACTGGTTTGCGTTCCAAGATGACAGAATTGGTAATGCACCTGTGGCTGCATCCCCCACAGAGGTGATGGATGAGATTAACTTGAATGGTACTGCAAATGGTGGTAATAGCAGTAGTGATGATGAGGTGGTAGTTGGAGAGGAGGATGAGTTGAATGAAAACAAACAGTCACTGAACGGCACATCTACTTCCAATGCAATGAATGGATTTAACGATTCCATGAGTGGTGGAGACTTGAATTTACAAGGTGAGAAAGCAAATGCTTCTCATGATATGGGATTCTTCAGGTTTGACACACCAGAAAGTGTGGACTTGTTTGGAAATAGGCCTTTACCTGAGTGGGTAGGATGGGGAGAATCTTCGGATTTGCAAGTAGGTGGCTCAAGCAAGAATCCCTTTCTTGATGATGACAGCTCAGATGTCAACCAACCCAGTCATACCGAGGCAATGGTCACTGATGTTAGTTCCCCCTCAAATGGGGAATCCATACTTCCAAACGGTTCATCCTCATCAGACTCCATGGATTTGAGTGATGGATCAGTGAGCAGTGACACAAGTCAGAAATCCCCACCGCCTGTGCCCTCTTTGTTTGAAGAGGATGTTGAATTTGTAGGTGTCGAATTAGAAGGTACAGAGAAAGCGATGGAACAAGCATTGAAAGAAGGAATAGTTGGGGAAGCAGGGCCGTTGAAGAGGAACGTCATTCCAAAGTCACCGGAAAAGGAGAATCCCGATGATGGTGGGGCTGGGATGAAGGAGTTCAATGATGCAAACTATTGGAGGGTTGATCAAGAGGTTGCTGTTTTGGAGTAATTGCAGGCCAAACATGTTTCTGTGGCTGGAGCTGTGCCCGAGCCGGTAAGTTGATCCGAGAGCGACATGACATGACATGACATTTTTGGTCGGCTGTGGGCTGCAGCAGCAAAATTCATATGTACAGTATAATTTTGTTTCCAGATGGGTATTGAACGGTAGGGTGCTATGGTTATTACTGTTCATTAGTTGTTATTGTCTGTTATTGTTGTTTATTATTCAAGGTTTTGTCTCCTTCCTGTAACACTGATTTAAGGGTTTCCCCTGTCAATCATCATATTTTAATCTTAAAAATCTTAATCTTATTGGCTGGAATACTTCTCGGTCCTCTGTTCTTCACTTGTCTTCCCACCCACGCAACCCACTTTTTCCGGTTTTCTAATTGTCTTTTAGCTTTCTGATGTTTGCATGCTTTAATTGTCGCAGTTTGTGGGACTTGAGCGCAACAATCATTCACCTCTTCACTTGGTTTTGATTGTGATTTATTAGGATTAAGCTTGCTTATGGGTTTTCTAACTTCTAAGTTAACTAAATTAAAGTGCTCCATTCGGCTTTAAGCTCCCGACGTGGTATTGATCCGTTTGGTTTGTGGGTAAGTGATAATGTAGTTGGCAATCGTATCAGTATCCTGAGATATTCCTTTGTTTGGACGATTGTAGCACGGTTGTGCAAAAATTACCAACACTCGGATGACCAGGTTTGTTGATGAGCGGCTAAGTTATACCTATCTGACGGATGGGTATCCACATTTCCGTTGGATGGTCGGGAATTTGACTTTATCTCGCCTTGTCTGCATAGGTAAATCCCAAACTCATGAACTAAACGGGCCCTAAAAGAATGCAACGGCTATGTTGACAACACCACTATCATGGGTAACTTCTGCCATTAAGGTTGCGTTTGGTTCGTAGAATGTAGTGGGAAAGTGTGGTAAGTTAGGTAGAGGGAATACCATTCCCATGTTTGGTTGGTGGAATCTAATTTTAGGTGGGAATGTCATTCCCATCATTTTTCCATTCAAGTGGGAAAGTGGTGGGAATGACATTCCCACCTAAAAGGGTGGGAAAGTTAACTTTCCCAGGAAAGTGTTACTATTTTTCCCTTGTCTTTCCCTTATAATCTTAAAATGTAATAACTTTACCATGTTAACCAAATATGGTAATCTTATTCCCATAAAAATAAAAAATTATACTTTCCCACTAAAATAAAATTCCTAGGAAAGTAGTGTGAATGACATTATCACGTGATACCTAAGATACCACGAACCAAACATAACCTAAGAGAAAAGAAAAAAACTTTAGAAGATGATTTAAATTAATATATAGAAAATTTTAAAAAAAGACAATGCACTGAAAATATTTTGACTTTACTACCTCACAAGTTATAATTATTAGGAAGGAAATAGAATAATAAAAAATTATTAAAAAGAAACTTGTAATGACTGTTCTAGCCTTCCATTTATACGTGGCATACATCTACAATGGACTACTTGCAAGAAATGGTAACTAAAATGTTGGCAAATATTTTATGGGTTTATATATAATATACCGTTAGTGGAATTTAGCAGACTGCACAATCGGGTCTTGAAGGGTGACATGTGTTTCCTAGGGACTAGATTGAAATATTTAAAATTTAATTAATTCAGAAAATGGACATGTATCAACACCACAACCCGCTTGTAAAGTCCAAAATTTACACCGCCGGTGTATCAAATAATTACCCATGTTTTATATTGAAATTTAAGAGAGAGAGAGAGGAGGAAGCTTGCTAACGATGCTTCACCAGTTGCATTGCCAGATTTGTCCTTGATAGTTATAGATCAGGTTTTGTTTGACCCGATTCAGGCAATTAAGAAAGAACCCAAACTCTCATTGACATGGGCAAGGTTAACGGCGAATATATAATGGAATTGGTGGCCGTCTAGTTTTGCTAAGATGGGAGAGAAACGATAATGGCCAAGAAGAAGAAAAAAAAAAACGAATAAATGGGTAGGATAGTATTTTTCAATCTTTACAATTAATTAACTGGATTACTAAACACCGCCCCCTTGAACTATTTTGCCCTTTGCTTTATTTTCCATCAAACTTCAAACTTTTTCAATTCTCTCAAATTCTCTCAACCTTTAAACTTTCAAACCTCAATTATTCAAAATCATTCAAATAAAACAACATCAAAACCCATGAGCAAAGACTTTTCGGATTGAAAGTATGTTTTTTTTGAAAATAAAAAAATATCTATTTATCATTAATCAAAGATAAAGTCCTCTTGCTAATATTGAGATATCCATACACATTTAAGTTAAATGAATTGTCCAATATATATTAAAGGAAAAAAAGAAATTAAAGGAAAATATTTAAAAAAGAAACCTTTAAAGAAGAAGAAGAAGAAGAAAAAAAAAGAAGAAGCTGCCCGCGACCCGCACCGAGACCTCGGAACGCGTTTTTAGCCAAAAACTGTGATGGTTAATACACAATTTCGACTAAAATTTCGCAAAAAGTTACCCCAAAAGATTTTTCCTCAATATTTGGCCAAAATACTCATAATAAATCATTATTAAAGGCCAAAAATACTGGAGGGATTTTCACGGTTTTAATGTAATTTTTACTATTTTTTTTGAATTAATTTCTATTTAATTCGAAAAAGATTCAGATACTCAGAAAAACAAATCCTTAAATCCATAGTGGCTGAGATTTGGTTAGATGAATATAGATATTTCAAGGAGTCTTGGCGCCAAAAATCATGCACAACTGAGCTGAGACCTCGGAACGCATTTTTAGCCAAAAACTGTGATGGTTAGTACATGATTTCGACTACAATTTCGCAAAAATTGACCTCAAAAGATTTTTCCTCAATATTTGGCCAAAATACTCATAATAAATATATTATTAAACACCAAAAATATTGGAGGGACTTTCACGGTTTTAATTTCATTTTTACTATTTTTTCTGAATTTATTTCTAATTAATTTTCGAAAAAAGATTCAGATGCTCGTAAAACCAAATCTTTAAATCCATAGTGGCTGAGATTTGGTTAGATGAATATATATATTTGAAGAAGTCTTGGCGCCAAAAATCATGCAATACTGAGCCGAGACCTCGGAACGCGTTTTTAGCCAAAAACTGTGATCGGTTAGTACACGATTTCGACTAAAATTTCGCAAAAAGTTACCCCAAAAGATTTTTCCATAATATTTGGCCAAAATACTCATAATAAATATATTATTAAAGGCCAAAAATATTGGAGGGATTTTCACGGTTTTAATGTCATTTTTACTATTTTTTTCTGAATTACTTTTTATTTAATTCGAAAAAGATTCAGATGCTCGTAAAAACAAATCCTTAAATCCATAGTGGCTGAGATTTGGTTAGATGAATATAGATATTTCAAGGAGTCTTTGTGCCAAAAATCATGCAAAACTGCGCCGAGACCTCAGAACGCGTTTTTAGTCAAAAACTGTGATCGGTTAGTACACGATTTCGACTAAAATTTCGCAAAAAGTTACCCCAAAATATTTTTCCTTAATATTTGGCCAAAATACTCATAATAAATATATTTTTAAAGGCCAAAAATACTGGAGGGATTTTCACGGTTTTAATGTCATTTTTACTATTTTTTCTGAATTAATTTCTATTTAATTCGAATAAGATTCATATGCTCGTAAAAACAAATCCTTAAATCCATAGTGGCTGAGATTTGGTTAGATGAATATATATATTTGAAGAAGTCTTGGCGCCAAAAATCATGCAATACTGAGCCGAGACCTCGGAACGCATTTTTAGCCAAAAACTGTGATGGTTAGTACATGATTTCGACTAAAATTTCGCAAAAATTGACCTCAAAAGATTTTTCCTCAATATTTGGCCAAAATATTTATAATAAATATATTATTAAACGCCAAAATATTGGAGGGACTTTCACGGTTTTAATT
>AWWV01012411.1:0-15749 GCA_001974805.1 Corchorus capsularis
CTTGGCGCATCATCCCCTCTCCCTTGAAAAGGATTTGTCCTCAAATCTGCATCACTATCAAACAAGGATAAGTCTGAAACATTAAAAGTAGCACTTACATTGCCCATATTCACTAGGAAGATCTAGCTTGTAGGCGTTGTTGTTGATCCTCTCCAAGACTTGGAATGGACCATCTCCACGAGGTAAGAGCTTAGACTTTCTCTTTTCAGGGAACCTCTCCTTCCTTAGATGCAACCAAACCCAATCCCCGGGTTCAAAGATGACTTCCTTGCGCCCTTTGTTAGCATTCTTCATGTAGTGTTGTGTCTTCTTCTCAATTTGAGCTCGAACCCTAGCATGAAGTTCTCTAACATAATCGGCCTTCCTTTGTCCATCCATGTCGACTTGCACACTCAAAGGTAAACTCAACAAATCCAATGGGGTTAAAGGATTAAAGCCATACACAGTTTCAAAAGGTGAACATCCAGTGGTGCTATGTATGCTTCTATTATATGCAAATTCGACATGAGGTAGACAATCCTCCCAAGTTCTTAAGTTCTTTTTAATTAAAGCCCTAAGCAAAGTAGACAAAGTCCTATTAACTACCTCGGTTTGACCATCGGTTTGAGGATGACAAGTAGTAGAAAATAACAACTTAGTACCTAACTTAGCCCATAAAGTTCTCCAAAAGTGACTTAAGAACTTAGCATCTCTATCACTTACAATCGTTCTAGGCATTCCATGTAGTCTAACAATTTGTTTAAAGAACAAATTAGCTACATTAATGGCATCATCCGTTTTAGTACATGCAATAAAGTGAGCCATCTTAGAAAACCTATCAACAACCACAAAGATAGAATCTTTACCTCTCCTAGAACGAGGTAAACCTAACACAAAGTCCATGCTAATATGAGTCCATGGTTCATGAGGAATAGGCAAAGAAGTATACAATCCATGCGGTTTAGATGTAGATTTAGCTTGCAAACAAACAATGCAACTAGCAATATACTTTCCTACATCATGTCGCATCTTAGGCCAAAAGAAGTGTTCATGCAATATGTCATATGTTCTATCAACTCCAAAGTGACCCATTAGACCCCCTTCATGCGATTCCCTCAAGAGCAAGATGCGCAAAGAACAAGAAGGCATACACAATCTAGATTCCTTAAACAAAAATCCATCATGCTTATAATACTTTCCAAATCCAGAATTTTCACATGCTTTAAATATTTCACCAAAATAAACATCACTAGCATACAATTCCTTAATATACTCAAAACCAAGAAACTTAGAATCAAGCATGGAAAGTAAGACATACCTCCTTGATAAAGCATCGGCTACAACATTCTCCTTACCTTGCTTGTATCGCACAACATAAGGAAAAGACTCAATGAATTCGCATTGAACATAACGCACACCATATGGAGCGAATTCAATCTCTCTAATGGATGGCAATCCTCTAGGAATTTTCTCACAAAAGTAAGCAACAAAATTCCCTCCTTGCATCAAAACAACTCCAATTTCTACAATATTACTTATAGGAAACACAATTTTGCTTGGAAGTTCTCTTTCCAAGTCGTTAGTAGCAACAAGTGTATTTTTAAGTAAAAGCAAGATCAAAACAGAATTATTATTCAAAGCATTCTTAATCTCACTCTTAGTAGTTAATATACACTCTTTAACAACTTCCTTAGAAATATCTTTCTCGTCACCCAAAACAGATTTATTTTCAATGCCATCAACCAAAACAGGATTATTTGCAATGCTATGATCAACCAAAACAAAATTATTTGCAATGCTATGATCAACCAAAACAGATTTGTTTTCATCACAATTAGCATCCAAAACAGATTTAGTATCATCACAAACAACACTTAAAACAGATTTAGTGTCATTGCTAACAACACTCAAATTAGGTTTAGTATCACCGCAAACATCATCTAAAACACTCTCTTCAACTAAGGTTGTTTTATCATCAAAACAATCATCTATTTTAGGTTCAAATTTACTCTTTTCTTTGGCCCTAAATTCAACCTCCAATTTAGCAAAATCATCTCTCACTTTAATTTCATCTATTAAGGCATCTTGAAGTGATAAAGGAATTAAAGTAAAAGGCTTCTTACCACACATGAGAGTATATTGGTTCGTCTCACCATCATGTTGAACTTTGTTGTCATATTGCCAAGGTCTTCCAAGTAGCAGATGGCATGCTTGCATGGGTAAGACATCACACAAAACATCTCCCTTGTACCTGCCCAAAGAAAGAGAAACTAAAACTTGTTTGTCAACACTAAATTCTTCTCTTTCATTGAAACAACCTAAACTATAGGGTTTAGGATGTTTAGAAGTAGGTAGTTGTAACTCTTTCACCAAATAATCACTAACTATGTTTTACAACTTTTCCCATCTATAATCACACTACTAGGCTTCCCATTCGCATACATCCTAGTGTGAAACAAATTCTTCCTATGAACATCCCCTTTCACATAGGCTCTCAAAGTTCTCCTATCACCCAAACTAATACACATGGTGCCAAGTTGTTTAAGTATTTGTTGTAACGTGGCATTAGTGTTTGCTTGTTGATTTTCCATGGTACCTACACAAAGAACAAAGATTAGTAGTAAAAATCCTCACAAGTGTGTGTGTGCTTATACCTTTGACTTGTGCTCTCGTGTTTGTACTCAAGTCCTATGGATTGGCGGTCCACTACTCTCTTAATGATCTCACAAGATTTGCCTTTTACTAGCTTCAATAGGCCTAATAAGAGCAACTCCTAGAGCACTCCTTTCTTCTCGTGACCTACTTGAGGAACAAACAATTAGTAGCAAAGTTATCTGTGAATCAAAAGAAAAGTGATCTTAAACCAAACCAAACCACTTAATGCAGGCTCCTTATGTCGAAATTCTTCTCCAAAGTTGCTGCACAAAAACTCAATTCAAGCACAATCACAATATCAATCGATTAGCATAAACCCTAGTACCACTTGTCTCCTATTTTGTACCACTTGAATCCAATAGGGTTTGTAACCTGAAATTCTTCAAATCAAATCACAATTAACAGCAAAAGCAACCCAAGGATCTCAATTACACAATCAATTAGGGCTAATTGCAACTAAGTAGATCAATTGCACAAGAAAACCCTAATCCCCAAATTTCCCAAACTAAAACCCTAGTTCCTGGAAAAAATCGATAACAACACAGATTTTTTTGATTTTTTTCAATATTTTTCCCAGAAAGATCACACCAAAATAGTGTCTAAAACTCAAATTTAACAGCTTTCCAAGCTCAAAAGAATCCAGAACAAAAATCACAAGTTTCTGGTCGAAATTTTTTTTTTTATATATTTTTAGATTTAACTACTAGTTATGAGGAACTTAAATCTAAAATTTCAAAGCAAAAAGATGTAAGATGAATCGGCTATGAATTTTCAAAGTTTCTGAATTTTTGGAACTATATGGTGCGATAAGAACAAGATGAAGTTTGATGGATGAAAACTTGATGAATGATATATAGAAGGATAGATTTACCGATTGAAGATGACAACCTATGCTCTGATTACCAATTGAAACGAATCTAGTTGTATTAGATTCAAATCCAACCTTTGAATATCCACCAAAGTCGACTTGAACTTCTTCAACTTCTAGACTTGTATGTCGATGACCTTCACAAAGCTATCCCTCTTCTTTCGTCGGCCTTAAGCACTCAATTAGACCTGCAATTGAATTCTCAAGATCACAAGATTCACAAACAACTAAGTTATCTCAACCTAATTGCTTGCTAGGACTCTACAAGATGAAGAACCCTAAGTTTGCTCAAACTAGAACAATGAAGCCAAAGAAATCGATTTGGGTATAAACCTCTCAACTTTATTGATTAACTTGACTTATGTTTACAAAAGATAAAAGAGCCCTTATATAAGGGAGGGGTTGGCGCATAACCTACTCCAAACCATCTCCTAATCCTATAAGGGGCGGCATAAACATAAAGGAAGGAACAAGGAAATAGCCTACTCCTTGTCCTACTAGGAAAAGTAAATAACATTACATAATTAAGCAAGGATTGGACTTAGTCAAACAAGGCCCAATCCAATGTCTTCTAAACTAATTAAATAACTAATCTAAGATAGAATAAAGGCCCATGTAGCCGAATTACACAATGCTAAAGCCTAATGCTCATCGATTTCAAGTAAGGTGAACAACTTGGAATCGATGGGAATATCCTTGGTGATGTCGACTTCAATGCCTTCCAAATGGTCTTCAATGGACTCTAAACCTCCAAGATGAGATCTTACAAAACCCAATAAAGCTTCCTTGAACCTTTTAGCCCGAGCCCTAGTCATTGGACCTTGCGGAATGGCTAAAGGATCTAAAGGCCGGTCTTGTCCGGATGGCCCAATCGATGGCCGGTTGGTGCGCCAAGCGATGGGCGGTTGTTGCCGGTTGCCCCATGCGATGGCCGGTCTTGTGGCCGGTGTTGCGCGGCTTCTCCAAGCAATGGCCGGTCACTCATGCCTCCAACTCCATGCTCCTCCAAGCTAGCATCGATGACATCTCCTTGATCTTCATTGGCTCCAATGTGTTCTTCTAAGCCATGATAAGCCCTTGACGCATCAATAAATATATTATTTAACGCCAAAAATATTGGAGGGACTTTCACGGTTCTAATTTCATTTTTACTATTTTTTTCTGAATTAATTTCTAACTAATTTTCGAAAAAAGATTCAGATGCTCGTAAAAACAAATCCTTAAATCCATAGTGGCTGAGATTTTGTTAGATCAATATAGATATTTCAAGGAGTCTTGGCGCCAAAAATCATGCAAAACTGAGGTGGGACCTCGGAACGCGTTTTTAGCCAAAAACTGTGATGGTTATTACACGATTTCGACTAAAATTTCGCAAAAATTGACCCCGAAAGATTTTTCCTCAATATTTGGCCAAAATACTCATAATAAATATATTATTTAACGCCAAAAATATTGGAGGGACTTTCACGGTTCTAATTTCATTTTTACTATTTTTTTCTGTATTAATTTCTATTTAATTCGAAAAAGATTCAGATGCTCGTAAAAACAAATCCTTAAATACAAAGTGGCTGAGATTTGGTTAGACGAATATAAATATTTCAAGGAGTCTTGGCGCCAAAAATCATGCAAAACTGAGCCGGGACCTCGGAACGCGTTTTTAACAAAAAAAACTGTGATGGTTATTACACAATTTCGACTAAAATTTCGCAAAAATTTACCCCAAAATATTTTCCTCAATAATTGGCCAAAATACTCATAAAAAATATATTATTAAAGAACAAAATTATTGGTGGCATTTTCACGGTTTTAATGTCATTTTTACTATTTTTTTCTGAATTAATTTCTATTTAATTCGAAAAAGATTTAGATGCTCGTAAAAACAAATCCTTAAATCCATAGTGGCTGAGATTTGGTTAGATGAACATAGATATTTCAAGGAGTCTTGGTGCCTAAAATCATGCAAAACTGAGCCGCGATCTTGGAACGCGTTTTTAGCAAAAAACTTTGATGGTTAGCACACGATTTCGACTAAAATTTCGCAAAAATTTGACCCAAAAGATTTTTCCTCAATATTTGGCCAAAATACTCATAATAAATATATTATTAAATGCCAAAAATATTGGAGGGACTTTCACGGTTTTAATTTCATTTTACACTATTTTTTCTGAATTAATTTCTAATTAATTTTCGAAAAAAGATTTAGATGCTCGTTAAAGCAAATCCTTAAATCCATAGTGGCTGAGATTTGGTTAGATCAATATAGATATTTCAAGGAGTCTTGGCGCCAAAAATCATGCAAAACTGAGCTGGGACATCGGAACACGTTTTTAGCCAAAAACTGTGATGGTTAGTACACGATTTCGACTAAAATTTCGCAAAAATTGACCCCAAAAGATTTTTCCTCAATAAATTGCCAAAATACTCATAAAAAATATATTATAAAACAACAAAAATATTGGAGGGATTTTCACGGTTTTAATGTCATTTTTACTATTTTTTCTGAATTAATTTCTATTTAATTCGAAAAAGATTTAGATGCTTGTAACAACAAATCCTTAATCCATAGTGGCTGAGATTTGGTTAGATGAACATAGATATTTCAAGGAAGTCTTGGCGCCAAAAATCATGCAAAACTGAGCCGCGATCTCGGAACGCGTTTTTAGCCAAAAACTGTGATGGTTAGCACACGATTTCGACTAAAATTTCGCAAAAATTGACCCAAAAGATTTTTCCTTAATATTTGGCCAAAATACTCATAATAAATATATTATTAAATGCCAAAAATATTGGAGGGACTTTCACGGTTTTAATTTCATTTTTACTATTTTTTTCTGAATTAATTTCTTATTACTTTTCAAAAAAAGATTCAGATGCTCGTAAAAGCAAATCCTTAAATCCATATTGGCTGATATTTGGTTAGATCAATATAGATATTTCAAGGAGTCTTGGCGCCAAAAATCATGCAAAACTGAGCCGGGACCTCGGAACGCGTTTTTAACAAAAAACTGTGATGGCTCATAAAAAATATATTATTAAAGGCCAAAAATATTGGACGGATTTTCACGGTTTTATTGTCATTTTTACTATTTTTTCTGAATTAATTTCTATTTAATTCGAAAAAGATTCGGGTGCTCGTAAAAACAAATCCTTAAATCCATAGTGGCTGAGATTTAGTTAGATGAATATAGATATTTCAAGGAGTCTTGGCACCAAAAATCATGCAAAACTGAGCCGAGACCTCGGAACGTGTTTTTAGCCAAAAACTGTGATGGTTAGTACACGATTTCGATTAAAATTTCGCAAAAATTGACCCCAAAAGATTTTTCCTCAATATTTGGCCAAAATACTCATAATAAATATATTATTAAATGCCAAAAATATTGGAGGGATTTTCTACGGTTTTAATTTCATTTTTTACTATTTTTTTTCGAATTAATTTCTAATTAATTTTCGAAAAAAGATTCAGATGCTCGTAAAAGCAAATCCTTAAATCCATAGTGGCTGAGATTTGGTTAGATGACTATAGATATTTCAAGGAGTCTTGGCGCAAAAAATCATGCAAAACTAAGCAGGGACCCCTAAACGCGTTTTTAGCCAAAATATGTGATGATTAGTACACGATTTCGACTAAAATTTCGCAAAAAAATGCTCCCAAAAGATTTCTCCTCAATATTTGGCCAAAACACTCATAAAAAATATATTATTGAACACCAATAATATTGGAAGGCTTTTCTCGCTATTAATATCATTTTTATTATTTTTTTAGAACTAATTTCTAATTTATTAGAAAAAGATTCAGATGCTCGTAAAAACACATCCTTAAATCCATAGTAGCTGAGATTTGGTTTTATGAATATAAATATTTCAAGGAGTTTTGACGCAAAAAAATCATGCAAAATAGAGCCGGGACCCCAGAACGCGTTTTTAGGTGAAAACTGTGCGTATACGATTTCAACTAAAATTTCGCAAAAATTGACCCCCAAGGACTTTTCCTCAGTATTTGGCCAAAGTAATCATAACAAATATGTTATTAAGCGCCAAAAATATTGAAGGGCTTTTCACGCTTTTAATTTCATTTTTCTTATTTTTTTTCTGAATTAATTTCTAGTTAATTCAAAAAAAGATTTAGATGATCGTAAAAGAAATCCTTAAATCCTTAGTGGCTGAGATTTGGTTAGATGAATATAGATAATTCAAGGATTCTTGGCGCAAAAATCATGCAAAACTGAGCCGAGACCCCGTAACGCGTTTTAATCCAAAAACAGTGATGGTTAGTACACGATTTCGACTAAAATTTCACAAAAAAAAAATGACCCCAAAAGATTTTTCTCAATATTTAGCTAAAATACTCATATAAAATATATTATTAAATGCCAGTAATATTGGAGGGCTTTTCACGCTTTTATTTTTTTTCTAAATTAATTTCTAATTTATTCGAAAAAGATTCAGATGCTCGTAAAAACAAATCCTTAAATCCATAGTGACTGAGATTTGGTTAGATGAATATAGATATTTCAGGGAGTCTTGGCGCAAAAAATCGTGCAAAACTGAGCCGAGACCCGGAACGGTTTTTAGCCAAAAACTATGATAGTTAGTACATGCACGATTTTGACTAAAATTACTCATAAATTGACCCCAAAATATTTATCCTCAATATTTGGCCAAAATACTCATAAAAAATATATTATTAAACGCCAAAAATATTGAATGGCTTTTGAAGCTTTTAATGTCATTGTTATTATTTTTTCTGAATTAATTTCTAATTAATTCGAAAAAAGATTCTGATGCTCGTAAAAACAAATCCTTAAATCCATAGTGGCTAAGATTTGTTTAGATGAATATAAATATTTCAAGGAGTCTTGGCTCAAAAAAGTCATACAAAACTGAGCCGGAACCTCGGAACGTGTTTTTAGCCAAAATCTATGATGGTTAGTACACGATTTCGACTAAAATTTCGCAAAAATTGAACCCAAAAGATTTCTCCGCAATATTTGGCCGAAATTCTAATAAAAAATTTATTATTAATCGCCAAAATATTGGAGGGTTTTTCACGCCATTAATATCATTATTATTATTTTTTCTGTATTAATTTCTAATTTATTCGAAAAAGATTCAGATGCTCGTAAAATCAAATCCTTAAATACATAGTGGCTGAGATTTTGTTAGATAAATATAGATATTTGAAGAAGTCTTGGCGCAAAAAATCATACAAAACTGAGTCGGGACCTCGGAACGCGTTTTAGCCAAAAACTGTGATGGTTAGTACACGATTTCGGCTAAAATTTTTCAAAACTGACCCCCGATGATAATTTTCACAATTTTTTGCCACAATACTCATAAAAAATATATAATTTGTCTCCAAAAAACATTTGAGGGCTTTTCACACTTCTAATATCATTTTTCTTATTTTTTCTGAATTAATTTCTAATAAAATCGAAACAAGATTTAGATGCTCGTAAAACCAAATCCTTAAATCCAATGTTGTTGAGATTTGGTTAGATGAATATAGATATTTCAAGGAGTCTTGGCGCTAAAAATCATGCAAAACTGAGTAGGGGCCTCTGAACGCGTTTTTAGCCAAAAACCGTGATGGTCAGTACACGATTTTGGCTAAAATTTTGGAAAAATTGATCCCAATGATTTTTCCTTAATTTTTGGCTAAAATACTCATAAAAATATATAATTAAACACCAAAAAGATTGGAGAGCTTTTCACGGTTTTAATATCATTTTTCTTAGTTTTTCTGAATTTAACTTCTAATTAAATCGAAACAAGATTTAGATGCTCGTAAAAACAAATCATTAAATCCAATGTTGTTGAGATTTGGTAAGATGAATATAGATATGTCAAGGAGTCTTGGCGCCAAAAATAATGCAAAACTGAGCCGGGGCCCCGGAACGCGTTTTTAGTTTAAAAAAATGTGATGGTTAGTACACGATTTCGGCTAAATTTTTGCAAAAACCGACCCCAAAGATTTCTCCTCAATTTTTTACATTAATAATCATAGAAAATATATAATTCAACGTCAAAAAAATTGATAGGCTTTTCACGTTTTTAATATCGTTTTTCCTACAATTTTTAGTTTCCTGTCAACCAGCCAAAATTGGGGCTTTTGTCCAGATATTTTTGAGTCTAATTCTGATTAAGTAGAAATAATAAAATATAAATTGTTTAGCAATTTTGATATGCAGCTCGTAGATTATATAGTTTAATGTATAGACAATTTTTTTTTAACACAAGAGCAGTTTCTGCGAGGATGAATTTAGAGCTAAAAATTCATCTAAAATAGTATTTTTTACTTACTAATTAATAATTATTAGAAGTTTTATTTCCTTTCTGGTAATTATAAATTAGCATGGTAACCAAACGCCCCCTTAATTGAAATTTTTCCAAATTAATAATGAGCATCACGTACGTTAATCAAATGGGGAATAAAGGAGAAAAAAATAAAACGAAAGCACGAGGAGGGAACGGATGGACCATTTCAAATTGCATTGCATGATCACCGACCTAATGACACGTGTAATACATTTAGTGGTCATGAGAATCTTTGCGTGGCCAAAATGTACTAAAATACCCCGGAAGGAAATTTCCAGAATCCAAAACTCTCTTATACTGGCTAAATGCTCAATTTGGTACCAAACCTTTGACGAAATGCTCAATTTGATACTAAACCTTCAAAAATGCTCAATTTGATACTAAACCTTTCAGGATTTGCTCAATTTGGTACGATTTCAGGTTTACCGTCAACAATTGTAAACACGCGCCATTAACCCAGTTTTCCGTTAGCCAGCGTGGAATTTTTAAATATTCTGAATAATTTTAGGTTTTAATATTATTAGAAAAAAATTTGCATATTTATTGTTTCCCTCAAGTCTCAACTCATCGTTCGGAGAAATTATTAGGTGGGACGGACCCACCACGTCATCCATGGGACTAACCAATGAAATCTTGCCATGTCAAATGACTTCCTTAAATTTAGGCACGATTTTAGCCCAAGGCTTAGCCCCCTTTTAAAATAAATCCTCTATTAAGGGTAAGTCCAAAATTTAAGATATCATTGGGATAGGGTTTTAGAAAATTGATGAGTTGTCTTAATATTATTGGTTAGTCCCATAGATGACGTGGTGGGTCCATCCCACCTAATAATTTCTCCATCATTCGACTTGAAAAAACAGTTTTCTTCTTTTGTTTAAAAAAAATGTGGCTCTTTCGACTTGAAAAATAATTTTTCTTCTCTTTGATTGAAAAATCTGATAATTTTCCTTCTCTTTGATTAAAAAATCTGTGGGGGAGATTTGCTTCTGTTGAGGGAAGGCATCGGTAACTCTCTTATCGTTGAAGCCCCTACTAGATCTAGGTTATCGTCATGAGTTCAAGAAGTTGCAGGTAAGTTATTGATTTGCAACAAATGGGTTTGGGTAATCTTTAATTTCATCCATTTTTGGCAGTCGAAATAGTAGAAATCATTATGATTATAAGGGATAGAAATTAATATCGAATAGCTACCCAGACGATTCTATGGGTGTAGGTATTATAAGGTAAGCTTGCTTTTATCAATCTTTGATTTTCTCTATTGCTTTCCATGAGATAATTGTTTACATTATTACTTTATTTTTCTTTCTTAATATATGATCTAGGATGAAAGGTACTGTAGATTTAACCAGTGGCATGATCCCAAATTTCCTCCTAGAGCAAGGGAGTTGATAAGAGTGCTGAAAGCAGAGAATTGTTCTTGGTAATTCAAGCTAGGCAGTTGAAGATTGAAGTTGCAGACTTGAGAGAATGCTATTGAGTGTTGAGTCTTTGGAGAGTGAAATAGTGCAAGAAAATTTCATGCTAAAGAATGAGGTCTGTAACATGAAGATGGTTGAAAGAGGAAGTGGCAAATTCTGGAAAATAACAATCTTTTGTTTATGTGTAGTAATTATTTTATTTGTACTAAGGAGAAATGAGCAACCAATGTTGAAATCATTAGTTAAGTATTGCTATTATAAATAAAAGCTGAATTTTAATGACATCTTGTGTCTCCATTCTGCTAATTTTAAAGCATTAGTTAAGTATTGTTGTTATAAGTAAAAGCTGAATTTTAATGACAACTTGTGTCTTCATTCTGCTAATTTTAAACAGATTAAGGAAGCAAATTTTAAGATGACAGATTTTAACATTGCATAACTTCATAAAAGGCTTAAGTTTGCCATTACATATCCTAATGGTTAAAATGTCAGCAACCCATTTAAAGAACAAAAGCTACATAAATAGCAATATCCAAGGCTTAAACCAGTTGTTACAAACACCAAAATATTCTAATGGGTAAAATGTCAGCAACCCCATTTAAAGAACAAAAGCTACATAAATAGCAATATCCAAGGCTTAAACCTATTGTTACAAACACAAAAATATTCCAGTCAATGTCAAGGCAACACAAAAAATCCCAGTTGAAAACAGCTTCAAACTTTGTTTTTTCCCTTAGCAGAGCTTGGGTCCATACCACTTTTCTGGTTTGCTTCCCTATTAGCTTGCATGTTAGGTGGCATGACAACCTAAAAAAAATTGTAGGAAATCAGTGATATTGAAGTGAACTCTAAACCCAGAAATAAGTAAAAGCTAATTGAAGATAACTTACTTCTCCAATCTTCAAGCTTTCCATTCTGTGCTTGAATTTTTGTTGTGCTTCACGTTGGAGGGAAGCAGCTGTGATTGGTCTTTCAGCAGTAGCAGCATATTTCTCTTGGGATGCAGGGCTTGATCTTTCAGCATTCACATTGTGCATGTTGCCAATGCCATCAACCACAACAAACCTTCTTTTGCCTTTTGGCTTTCTAGCAGCAGCAGACTCATTTTGTTTCCTTTTACCACCTTTACCACTTTAGAAGATGCACTCACGGAAGATGGAGCTCCAACAATTGTTTCTTGGGTAGGGAAGACAACAGATGCAGAAGCCTCAGCAGTTCCAGGAACAGGTGCAGCAGATTCAGTGGAAATACTTGAACTCAACTGAGGCTGTGATGGATCTAGGTTTAGAGACACATTGATAGTTGCTGAGCTTGTTTGTAAATGTGGAGTTGTCTTTTTCTTTTTTTTGTTTCTTGGGTTTACTGTAGATGTACAGTGATTTGCTGCTGTTCCTGAGGGTGTGGAGTTCTGTCCAGAGGTGGCTTGGTCCGTTGTGGAGACTGCAGCTTCACTTGTGTTTGCAGCAGCTTGAGTTTGAGAGGCAGATTCGGTTGCCTTTGACAAAACAAAAGCAAAAAACAGAATCCAAAGCTTATTAGTTTAAACAATATATAATGAGTATAAAACCCAACAGAATAGTAAAGAGAATAAGACAAACACAAGTGAGTTAGTTACCTTTTCGCCAATTTCTTTGCACCCTCTTATGTTGTGCCCCTGTTTATGACACCTTGAACATGTCATAATAATACCCTTCTTAGACATACTGTATAGGTCATTATGTTGGATCTTGGTCTTGGTGGTCTCGTTTGGGCCCTTTTTTCTTGCTGTCTTGGGCCTCCCAGGCCCCTTTTTTTTCATACCTTGGTGGCAACACAGGCTCCTTTGTTGAAGCTTGCCAGTCTTTAAGCCCAGGCATTGGTTGAAGTGGCTTGGAATAGGCTTGCATGTAAACATGCTTGGAGTACCAGCTGGACACATAATCTGGAATCTTCTCTTTCTTATCCCAAATAGCACATACAACATGTGCACATGGAATCCCACTTAATGTGTATCTCCTGCAGCTGCATATTTTCTCATCTAGCCTCACCACATAAGTGTTTCCACCATGATCTACCTCATACCCATTGCGACCATTGTGAATTACCCTGTAATATTGAGCAATTGAGCAACTTTTCTCAATCACTTTCCACACTCTTGGACCAAGGCCATCCTTCCACTTTGCCAATTCTTCATTCTTCCTCACAATTCTCTTCATCATTTCTCTTCTAATGTGCTCAAACAGAGAAATTATGGACAACTTCCTAGCCTTCACCAGAGTCATGTTAAAAGCTTCATTTAGGTTGTTGTCCCCTATCTCAACCATGGATTCAGTCCTAAAGAAGGCTCTAACCCATTGCTGTGGAGGAGCATAACCTTCAATGTCAAGGGCTGCTTGTTTCTTCTTTGCTCTCAACTTCTCCAAGTTTTCTTCATACTCTCTAATAGTGCTGGACTTAGCAATTCTCCAGAACATTTCCTTCAACTCACCCCCTTTGTGTCCTCTGCCTTGCCAATTCACATACACATGTCTAGCGCAAAATCTGTGCTCAGCTTATGGAATTATATCTTCAATGGCTCTGTCCAGGCCTTAAACATCAAATTCAAATAGTTAGTAACAGTACAATGAAGTAATATTTACGTAAGGAACCTGTTTTATACATTACCGCATGTTGGTCAGTCATTATTGTCCAGCCAAATCCCTCTTGCATGTGGGGGAAATCTTGTTGTAGAAGTTTTATAAACCACCTGTAAGTGGCAGCCGTCTCATCTTCAACAAAAGCCCATGCAACTGGAAACATTTGATTGTTTCCATCTCTCCCAACAGCACACAATAACTGACCCTTAGTCAAAGTCTTAAGAAAGCATGCATCCAAACCCAGAAAGTTTCTACACCCATATATAAACCCAAATTTCAAAGCACCTAGACATATGTGCATTCTCTCAAAAACAAGTGGAGAATCAGGTGTCACTCTAACGGTTTCCATCTTCACGTTGCTTCCTGGATTCGTTTCTCTAATAACTTTGCCATATCTCCAAAGATTAGCAAACTGCTCCTCATAGTTTATGACTACAGAATCAACAATGATCTTTTTAGCCCTCCTGACCATAGACATTGCAACATTAACACCATAGTCTGCCAAGACTAGATCTTGTATATCTTCATTTTTCATAAAAGGGTTTAGCCTAAGTTTATGCTGCAACAACTCAGAAAGTATTTTCGAACTTAATCTGGGGTTTTTATAGATATTACTACACTCATGTTTATCCCTGAACTTCCTGACTTGAAAAGTCTGTAACCTGTTGTTAATTGCCCCACAGATTAACCAGGGGCAATTTGCAGCAGCACAAATCCCCCTAACCCACTTCTTGCAGTTCTTTTGCCACTTGATATGATACTTTGTCTTAATTGCCATTAAACTAACTGCATGCTTAAACTCCTCTGAATTAAGAAAAAGCACGTTCTTTTCTATATAAGGCTCTGTAGAATTGCTATCATAAACTGGATAGCATCCTCGCCTCCTAGTTGCTCCATCCACTTGTTCCTCTTCATCACTTTCTAATTCTACTGGTTCATCGCTAGAATAATAATCACTATCTACATGATAGTCTTGACCATCATCAAAAGCAAAACCATCATTCACATTACCCTGATCACCAACAGCTTCCCCTAACCCTTCACTTAACTCTTCATCTTCATCTACCCCATGATCATCCCCATCATCATCTATGTTAACTTCATTAACCTCAACCTGAACATTATCCATCCCTACAGCAGCAACATTCTCCTCAATAGGAACATCATGAAATTCACCATTCTGGTCCTCTAAAACCTCCTCGTACCAATTGTAGTAGTCCTCATGATCCTCACTACCTATATCCTGAACAGCAGCTCCTAAATCTTCATTATGGTGACCTCCTAAATCTTCATTATCCTGACCTCCATCTTGTTCAATACTCTGACCTCCTAAGCATTTGGTGTTGGTCTCAAATGCCATGTTAATCCTAATAAGAAATAACAATATGACTATATCAGACAAGTTGTCAATTTTATATGTAATTAGAAACAGGCAAACATGTTACCAAAAAAGAAACAGGCAAACAGATTATAAAATCACACATTGGCACATTAAATAAAAATATATAGTATATTATAATTACACCCAAAACCAGTACCAAAAAAAAATTACACCCAAAAAGTGTTACTTTAGCGCATGCAAATCTGTGAAAGAAAATGATAAAAAAATCTGTGAAAGAAAATTAATATTATATATATGCTTAATAATCTTTATTAGGGAGACACGTATTCCCTTATAAAAGCTTAATGTTACCATTATATAATTCTTATTCCTGTTGGCTCTTATAAATTAAACTTGGAAGCAAGCATTATCAGAAAGGAAAAAAGTCAAGGTGAATTTGATTTCCTCAAGTATATATATATATATATATATATATATATATATTCATAGCTTCTAGCAAGTAACAACTATATATTCTGGGAAGAAAAACCTTAGTTATAATGTGAAAGTTAAAT
>AWWV01012412.1:0-17747 GCA_001974805.1 Corchorus capsularis
TTATAAATTAACATACAAAAATAGCAACAAAAATAAACTAACCTCACTGCATTCACAAAAGATGGAGTTCCAACAATCGCTCTTCCTTTTTGTTCTTGAAATCGAATCCCAGGAGGCCTTTCGAAATTAACCCATTTTGAATCGAATAAACAATAAGATACCAGATACCTTAAAACTAATGAAAATTTTGAATCAAGAAAACGAAATCGATCACTAACTGATCGATCGTAGAGAAAATGGAGAAAAGAGGGAAAGTCGAGACTGAGGGTTAGGCTTTTTACTAAATAAATTCGGGATATTTGGTTTATCAAATCGTTTTAGTTATAATAAATCGTTTTTATTTTTTTGTTAAAAATATTTTCTGCTCGATTTTTTTATTATTAAAAATAACCACGTGCCTTTTATTTTGCCATCTGGCATTTTTTTATCTCCCACAAATTGCTTTACGCGCTTTCAACGGCGCGTGTTTACAGTTGCTGACGGTAAACCTGAAATCGTACCAAATTGAACAGATCCTAAAAGGTTTAGTATCAAATTGAGCATTTTTGAAGGTTTAGTATCAAATTGAGCATTTCGTCAAAGGTTTGGTACCAAATTGAGCATTTAGCCCTCTTATATATATATCATTCTCAGAAGTTTTTTTTCTGGCATCAACATTTAAGTATCATTCTCAGAAGTTAGAAGGCTCTCGAAACAACATTTAAGTATTTAACCGTTGTGGCTGACTGAGTCTTGAGCGGAATTTCTAGCGTGAGGCGGAGGAGGAGGGAAGATGATAGAGGTGGTGTTGAACGATAGGCTGGGGAAGAAGGTGCGGGTTAAATGCAACGAGGACGACACCATCGGCGACCTCACTGGTTGCGGCTCAGACGGGAACCCGACCCGACAAGATTAGAATCCAGAAATGGTATACCATTTACAAGGACCACATCACCCTCAAAGACTACGAGATTCACGATGGCATGGGCCTCGAGCTCTACTACAACTAACCATCTTCTGCCTGGTACTTTTCTCTCTATTCAATTTCTCTATATTCTAGGCTATGTAAGCTCCTAAACCCATCCGGTAATTATATGTTGACATTATGGTTAATTTGTTCATGTCTTTTTGGAGGGAAAAGCTATTTCAATTTAAGTTTTAGTTAGTATGATGAATTGTCACTATTTCATAGTATATATTATGTTGCTAATTGTATCTTGGGAGTTAATTTAGAGGGAGATGAGATAAGAGGATTTATGACAGATAGGGAGGGTGCAGGGTAGAGTAGGCTGTTTAATGATGTAGCAAGGGAGCGAGATAACGAGATTCTTCCTCCCATTTGGTTGTAATCGAGAACAGGCAAGTATTAAGTGGTAACTTCGACTCTCTGCTGCTCAAGGGACTTGCATTATTCAAGGAAATGTGCTTGAAGTTAGATGTCATAAAGCCATTTCTTTCACCATTTTATCTTATGGAGAGCTTAAGTAGCATAACTAAGAAGTGACTAGAGAAGAAGTTCCAAACCATTTGCCTTTACCTGTAGTTCTACATTTTCTAATGGTATGCAAAAATGTATACTAGGATCCCTGAAACAGGGGACAGAAAAAATCTCCTCTGCCACCGGATCCTGATCTCTTTGTCAAACTTAATGCAAGTAGAGTAGTTATGACTTATGACTCTACGTGGTCTTGTTTGTTTATTGAACTTTTCAAAGCACGGCCATTGAAATGTTATCTCAAAACATGTTCCTTTCTGGAGAGAAGTGATTTCTGTATAGGGATGATAGAAGCAATTCAACAGAATCGCAGTCCTGTTTCCTTTTTTTGTTTTGGTGGCTGTTTATCTTAATTTTATGAAGCTTATGAGTTAAGATGGTCTTTTAATCAGTTTTACTAGAATTCATTTTTTTAACCTCATTTGTAGGTGTACGCGTGTGTGTTGTACTTATAACTTTTTACAAAGTATTGATTCTTGACATTTTTAAATTTAGCCCTGTATCTTATGAGATGATAATGAATTGCTTTGGTTTGTATGCTTTGAAGCATTTGCTATGCAATAGTAAAATTTTTGCGTTACTTCAAACTTTCTGAGATTTCTCTTTTCCTTGTGCAGCTTGGTTCATTTGAAATGATGAAAAATGCAATGGGGAGTGTGGATGTCTTTTGAATATTGTGGAGTTGATTAGCATGCTCATCAGAATGGTCTAGATAGCTTGTCACTAATAATATTTTGTAATCCATTAATGTAACCATACTTTTAACTCAAACAGTGTTAACTTGCCCTAATGGCCAAAGAAATTGCGGTGTAAATTTGCTGAAGTATGCCTCTCTAGACACTTAATTGCCTGCTAAATGGAATAAAGTTATTTGTTGTGTCATGTATATCTGCTATCCAAGCTACCCCTAATCCAAGCTAACCAATTTTATGGTCACTCCTTTTAAAGGATACACATCTAATTCCTTGAAGTACTATGAGTGTTTGGTTAATTCTTCTGTTCTATGTTCCCCATCAACTATTTCAATTTTCAACAATGCTGTCACTTAATTACCATTGTTCTGGCAGACTTTTCGAACTTATCGATAATCGATCATCTACTAATGAGGGGTCGTGTTTAGAGGGCCTCAAACCCAGATGGGTGCTAGAAATGCCCCAGCCATATATGTGAAAAGAAGGTTGAAAAATGAGTTTATATATATATAGTAGGAGAGCTTTACCCCATAGTGGACCAACTCGGTTCGAATAATGTTAACTTGTAAATATATCAAAAAAAACTTGAAGGACAAATTGGTACCATATATCAGATTTTGAATACTAGTATTAGATTTTCTCTATATGTATAATGCACTCTCAGCCAAAGATAGCATGAATTATCAAAAGATGGTACCATCCTATCAACAGAAATATGAGTAGCCATTCTTTTGGTGTCCCACTGACCCAATTTTGTCTAGTTTTCGGTCCTAATCAGTATGCCCATTGGAGGTGCCCAAATTCAGTCCACTATCTCTCTGCTTGATTAATCGAAGCCTCCAAACCTACCAACGCAACTTCCCAACTCAAAAGAGGCTTCAATTCAAACCCCATCATTCATGTTTTTGACCGATGGCCTAAATATTTACTTATATATATTCCCATCTAATACTCGACAATTTCCAGAAATCAACTAAAGGGTGGCCAGTTGCCACTTCTGTTTATGAAATCTTTGATTGCATGTTTGAATAATATATTTGCAATTGGTTGATTGTGATTTCTGAAAGCCCCCATTATCTTTTTCTTGCTCTTCATCTCGTTTCAATCATCATATGCATTTTGACTATCCCCAATTTTCCATAACGTGAATCCAGTCCCCTGTTTTCTGACATTGATCGACCTCCAGAATCCACATTAATCCACTACTACAAATTCTTCTTTCTTTCCAATCAACTTTTCTTCTTCATTTTTTTTTCTTAGATAAAACAGTTTAAATTTTAAAACCCTTCTCTTCCACTTCCTTTTCCCATGCAACCTCAACCTAAATAGTAGTAACATTTTAACACTATTTTTAGTTTTCATTTTCTAGTTTGATTTGATAGCCAAATTGTGGTTTACGTGTCCTTTCAAAAGATTATGGTGTCCGATTTCTCTTTTAGTCACCCTTTTCTTAATTAATCGCTCCACTACAAAAAGATATTCTTAACTTAAATGATAATGCTCTTCATTACAATATATATATATATATATATATATATTTATATTTATATACATATTATATGTCCTCTCTCCCCTTCTCCCTCTCCCCTTCTCCTTCTCTAGTTCTCGTTGGTATTTTGACTACTCCTCCTCTTCTTGGTTATCACGCCAAGGGGGAGGAGGAGGATTTGATTTTTGTTTTCAATAAGGGATTCAGATCTACAGATCTGACCAGATTTTTTTTTGAGTTTTTTTTAGTCTGTTTGAGTTAGTTTGATTTTTTTTTTAGTCAGTTTTGAGTCTAGTCTCAGTTCTTTTTGAATCTAAGTTATCCAGTCTGAATTTTATGATAGTTTTAAGCATGATCAATCTTTTATTTATTCAGATCTGTAGTAAAATCGTTGTAATCTTTTTCTTTTGGGTGCCAAGGAAGAGATCTGTTCATCGAATCAATCACTTGATCATCGTTGATCAAAACTTTTTGTTTGGAAGACCAAGCGACAACGAGGGAATGATGGACGTGATAGCGAGACATCAACATGATTCACGACAGGTGTTTTGGATTTTCAAGGAAGATCCACTTTTTCCGGTGCAAAAAGTAATTGATTGCGTAGTTTTACTGAGATTTGATGTAATGAGGGATGATATTCCTAAAATTATTGTAAAATCAGTTATATGAATAAAAGTTATCTATTTTTCAAAAAAAATATATGCATATTATATGTAGTCATCATCTACCATGTCCTTGCATTTTTTTTGGTTATCTAAAAAGTTAAATCGTAGTATATACTAGATATGTTAAGGGATTCACGTGTGAGGGAACATCCCACATCTTGTAGAGATGGGTTGTTAGAGTAGCATATATACATGAAGGACCCAAGAAATCATCAGTCTAGACTTTTGGGTTCGGATTGGTGTCCGACATGTATATTGGCTACTCGGTGGACCTTGCTGAAGCAGACAGGACCCGGGTTCCTCTCCCAACAAGATATTTATTAATAATTCTCTTAACATCAATTTTGGTCATGTAGATTCATCTCAAAAACATTAGTTATAGCATTAATCCTCATGATTTAGTTATAGCATTAATCCTCATGATTAGGGTTTAATTAATTTAAAGATGTGTCCTAGCTAGTCGAATAACTATATATTGGTTAATGATATACTTATATAGTACTCCATTAGATCGATTCATATGAAAAAAGCATAAACGTTTGTTATTGTTTGGTATATTTGTTTTAAAGGTATTCTTTGCAAAACTTGTAACTCGTCAGCATGTATATATAAAGGAATATAGGAAATGTAAAGTAGACAAACATGTCATGATCTCCAACCATAATAATTTTGGACAATGTGACCTAACAGAATACCTAACTAACCCTTTTGCAACATAAACATGTGATGTTTCTCTTCTACCTTATCTACAATTCACTTGTTAACTAAAGTTTGCCCTAATTTTCCTTTATATTTAGTTCTTCTTGTTATGAATAAATACATGTTTTAATAAAAAAAAAAAAGGAACCTAGAGTTAAGACCCACATTTCATCTTTCTTTCCCATACATGTTTTGATTGAAATGTTTGTCAAATATATTATCCTTAGTATATGCTACACAAGGAAAACTTTCTTCTACCAATAGGTCTACTATTGTTTTTATGAAATGTCATCATCAATATTTTAAATTAATTCAAATTATAATTTTTTTGTACAAGTTTAATTGGATAACGTTCCATATGTAAAGCTTAGAGCAAAGATTAATATATCATCATAGAGGAAAAAAAAATGATACCCAATTTAATTTTCCCTTACTAAAGTTAATCAACGAATTCCATTTTTTTTGGTACATCATTTTATTTTATACTATATATCATTGCAAACAATAAAAAATGTTCACAAACATAAAGACTAAAATATTATAAAGCAACAAAAATTAACTTTCTTTTTTAAATAGATACTACAAATTAATAGAAGACAAATATTAAGGACATAGCAAGCGCTATATTAATTTTTGAATAAATTTCATCGTTGTTAAAAAGAAAAATTATTCATTTTGCTCATCTTTTAGGTAGGTAAATTGGAGTTGAAATTATCGCGATTAGTAAAAGATGGGAGGAAATGAAGAAACGAGATGAGATGAGATGATGTAATGAGAGATTGTTTGGTGGTCACAGAAATCTGCAGCGACGGCTGTAAAAACGGATAAAATCTTTGATCTTACATCATGAAGAGGTGAAGGAAATCTGAACCGTACAAGTTGTGGAAATTTACCCAAACTCTTTTGACTTTTGATCGTTCACATCAACAGAACCAAAACATAAAACCTCCCGCTTTGGGTCCACCGCACGGACGGGGGACTTAACGCCACGTCATCATATCTCTGTCGTTTATGCTTCATTACCTTTTCCCCAACCATTACTATATTGTACGTAAGTATTTTCTTTTTACTAAATCTAAAAAGGAAATTTACTTCATAATTCCAAACTTATTAATATAACCAAAACTTTGATGCACTCGTATATAAAACATTTTTTTTATCAGAAAGTACGATAACTTAAATTAGTTCAAAGAGCGGTAGTATATAAAACATTTTTATGTTACACTATTTCATGTGCTATTTTTTTAAAAATTAATCGTTATCAAGTTATCAATAGGTTTTTGATATTGGTAATTGCTTTTTAGATGCCTAAAATGATTTTTTTACTATACAAAAAATCCATTCATGTTATTTATAGTATTCTAGAATAACTTTGCTTACTATAACCATATATTCATCATGGATAAATATGGAAGAGGAAATTTTAGTTGTATTATAATCACAAACCGAGGCTTAGTTTCAGTGACTAAATTTCGATCTCCTGATAAGTAGTAATTTATACCTATATTTATATCTATATCTATATCTATACTGTATTAAATGTAAAACTTTTGAATCGTCTATTATACCCTTATTTTTCGAATATATTTCAAAAATGCTATTGTTTACACTTTTATAATTTTACTCAACTAAAAACTCTATATTTATTAAATTAAATCTAATATCTTTATATTTTATTTCACTATTTTACTATTTCACTCAACTAAAAACTCTATTTTTATTTAATTAAACCTAATATCCTTGATGGCCTTGCTTTCTTGTGCCAAAAAAAAATATCCTTGATGGCCAAAAAAAACCTAATTTCCTTATATCTATTTTAGTTTACCATTTTACTATTTCAATTATCATTTTAATTTAAACACAATATATCATGTGTAACGCATGTGAAAGTGAGTAACTAGTAACCTTAAATATATATATATATATATATATGGAAAAAAACCCTTAAACTACTATACTAAGAAAAAAAAATGTTACTACTAGAATTGAGTTGCGTTTGACAAGTTGTTAACTTGTTTGTCAAAAACTCAAAATTGGACTAATCCTATTCTTGGATCCTGTGATTGTTGTGTTTAACTTACCATAACTTGTAGTAATAATTACAAATATTATATGTAGTGTCAAAGTGGATGAAAGCTCAAACTCAGTCTTTGCAACATTTAAAACACCATTAAAAGCTCCCTTGTTGGATTCAGTGCTCTATGCTTAACTTTGCTGCCCGCTTTTAATCCCTTCCCCAACATTAATGTTCCTTTAGTATTTCTTTTCCTTCATTTTTATTACTACCATGCATATATATTATTATTGGAAAGTTCAAGCAAACATAAAGTTTTTTGTCATGAGGGGGGTTTTGTTTAATAACTTTGTTCCTTTTTTTTTGGGGGTTCATTTAATTTGTTGTTGTTGACGAAGAAGAAAGAAAGAAAGAAAGAAAGAAAGAAAATAGCATCACTCCTATGGCAATGGCAATTAATTGTATGACTGTGTTTATGTCTGTAACATTAACCTTGTTGGAAACTTTCATTGAAAGAAGGAGCCATTTGCCTATTTGTTTACTAGTTTAATTTGAAGAAGAAGAAAAATTAAAGAGTTAAGAGGAAAGCAAAGGCAACGGCAAGAGGCTCGGCCATCCAAACGGCGACGAAGACGGGGCCACACGTTGTTCTTGAACCCTTTGAAATGAATTGTTTCATTTCATTTTCATCACTTCTTCCAACTTCCAAGCCCTTTGCCTTTGGGTCTTTGCCTCAATTTTGGTCCCACCCTCACGTGTGCTTGTTTCTATTTGGTTTTTTTTTTTTTTATTTCATCTTTCAAAGTTACAAAAATGTCAATGCCCTTTGGTTAATTAATTTAGTTTGGTTGATACAGTAATTTGGATTTGGATATACTACTAGATTAATTCGTAACCTATCAGCATCATCAAACATTAAAACCCTTTTCTTTTCTTTATGTTTTAATTTTGGGATTTGGAAAATTTTTAATTTGATTTTGGTCTAGTGTTTCCAAATTTCACTGATTTCCTCAAACCTGATCAAACTCAAACCAGCTTGGCTTGGTTTGCTGTAATAGTCAAAGTCTTCCATGTTTTCTGTGTTTATGATCCCAAGCTCTCACGTTCTCTCAATTTTTTTTCTCTTTGTTTTTTCTTCCATGCAGATCCCAAGGGCTTTGCTTTTTTGAATCATAATAATGGCTTTCAACATGCATACTTCTTGTCTTTTTTTCAAACACATTTCACAGCTGTTTCAACAAAATCTGATAGAAACAATCCATTTTCCTTTATTTCCGGCCAAAAGTAGTTAAACTTTTCATAATTTCAATGTTGTCATGACGATCATAAGTTTATGACAATTTCATCAATGTTTTGTAATTTGTTTGAGGCTGAACATCATTCATGATGTTTGAAACGATATATTTTGGGTTAAAACTAGTAAGAGCCGAACTTGATTTTCTAAAAGAAAGGGGAAATAAAGGAAATTGTCAAATTGCATTATGTAGAAACATAAAATGTCACAAACAGAGTTGTTTACAATTGTACTTGGCATAGATTGAGTCATGGTCAACATCAACACATATTCCATATATAAACTGATAAAACATTCAAGCCAAATAGTTAAAAGACATGGATGTTCTTTTTGGACACAAATACAGCTAGAAAGTCTTTTTATACTGTTGTATTAATGCTTGAAATATCCCTGGATGCTTTTAGACATTTGACTCCAAATCAAGCAAATATGCTCAAGGGACCTGTCTTGTTTGGTCCGTCGAGGCCATTTTCAGCAGTTCGGATCCCAGTGAGCCATGACCTGGAAAACAGGTTAACAAGTTTTGAACATTACTGGCAAGTTCATACTGGTTTGAAACTCATCGGCTAAAAGAAGAAAGAAAAGGACTAGTAAATGAAGAATGTTTGACTGACCTCCCGACAGTATCATTGCCCGAATTCATCATTATTGTCAATCTTTTGGTTGTCTTCATAAAAGCACTACAAAAGCATAAAAGTGGAGAAGGAAAGATAAGTATAAACACAAAGAAGCTAACTTCACTTAAAAGTCGGAAATTTAGATGTTTTGGAATATCATGATTTCCACATTTGCCACAAATTCAAGTTGTTACCTGAATGGTTCATCTCCAGTTTGCTTCACAGCACCTGTTGCATCTCGATACAGCACACGGCCCAACATATCTGATCTTTCTATTCCAAACATGTTGGCCAACTTCCTGTATAACTCTTCGTAAGAGCCAAGAACCGAGAGGTCAAGAGTTCGTCCGACATCCTCTGACTCCAAGAATACCTTGCAATGACCAGTATCAAGGCCAAGTTCTGCAGTTCGATACTCCTGGTTCCACAGAAACCCGGCAGGAGATGACTTTTCTGGAGAAAATTGATTCTCAAGAACAGATGCTGAACCATCAGAAGAATCTTTTGCTTTCTCTGCATTACCATCCAATGAACTCTTTCCGTTAATAACTTGAGAGACAGCTTCACTTGAACAGCTTCGGGAGAGCTGCTGTTCAGTAAGTATTGGCTGACCAAAGAGTAAAAACTGGTGACGTTTCGTGTTTTCAGATTTCTCCTTCTGACCAGAATTCCCCATTGTTAGCAAGCAAGAGAGGTTGTCATTGCTGCTAGTGCGCCTTGCCATCACGATGCCATTAGAAACTCTAGAGTGTGAATCAAACCGCTGGAGACTGGACAGAAACAGTCCTGACTGCAGTTTATTATTAAGATGGAGATCTGATAAAGATAATCCAAATTGAGCATGCCTGGCTCCCTGTATGCCTGCAGGAGCATTATCTGATAAACAATGTAATGGGCTGTTGGGCCCAAGGGGATTGCCTGTAAACGACGGCATTGGAAATTGTCCGTCAAGGGGAAAGTCAAGGTGTTGGGGGAGCCTCAACTTCTTTCGTGGTGGTGAGAAGGGTGACAGGTGGATGGCAGGCATATTTGATACCAATTCAACCAACCAGGGACTCACACGCTTAACATTTTGCAGCAAATCCGGTTCATCCCATGTCACCTGCAATAGTGATTATCGGGTAAGAAGGAAGGTCTTCTAAAATGAGAACCAACAATTCGACCTTGTATCTAACAAACAATGAAATAAACAGTAACAAATCAACTATTTCAATGCCTTTGTGGACCAAGAAAACTTAGAGATCCACATTCTAAGATGACTCTGCCAATTAATTTGCCTTTCATGGGAAAAAAAATGACATCGAGCGAATTTAAGTTAGCAATTACAAAATAAAGAGGTATTAAGCCCACATACCTATAGAGCTAAGCCTAAAGCTGGTTTTTTTCTTGGCCACATATCATTTATGAAATTCTAAAAACCTAAAAGCTTGAATGTCCAAAAACATACTTGTACAGTAAAAATTAAATAAGCTGTGTCAGATATTGATTTCATGAGCAATAAACTTTCTAACCTAAGGGCAAATGAATATCTGTCAGAAAGAGTAAAGGCCATGAATAAAATCTTCAGTCCCCAAATCAAGCAATTTAATAGCATCAAGGACAACCAAATCAAAAAATAGAGAGCCAATTTGATGCTTCTTGATTTGTTCAGTCAGAGTTACAGATTAAAATTGTCCTTTAGATTAAATTAGAAAATTTCACCAGAGAACCAACTCACTAAGAATATTCAGGAATATCAATTAAATAAAGAAAAAGATACTTCGCCGGCTTGAATCATGTTAGCAAGTGAATTTCATAATGGTCACCTCAGACAAATACATGCCTGATTAAGTCAAGATCAAGCTGGCATTCAGGGCTACAATCCACTAAAGAACCACACAAAAAAAAACAGAGCATTTGTGGCATAGTAACTTTAGCCAGCAAAAAGTAGTTGAATCAATCAAAAACTAATTCAAGAGATTAACAAAGTTGGTTTGAGAAAAACTGAATATTGGAAAGCAGTTCCAGATTCGAAGAACGAGGCTAGGACAAAGCTCATCAAGTCACCTAATCCATCCAGAGACCAATTTATAATCTAAAAGGTCCAAAGGTTAAGCATTTATAAGGATATGATGCAGTCTATAAACCCAAGATGACAATATAGGTTGTCTCAATACCCCAAATTTCACTCTAATCAAACAAGTCATGAACCGGAAGCCGGTTAGGAGACTTAAAACACCATATAAACATTGCTTAAGAAATAAACCAAGAATTTTAACAGAAATACATAAGAATAAGGGGAAAATATAGTACCTGAAGAAGCCGCCAGAGGGAATTAGGCCACCGGATGGGATCAGCTACTTGAACAGAGGAAACAGTCCCCATGAACCAGCTAATCCTAGAAGAATCCTCAGTTTCAAAAGCCATCTTGAATCTCATCCCAGAACACCAATGGATTCTCATTGCAACCCTAACTGAAGATGCCTTGACACAGAATTCCGGAGTGCTTGCTCTTGGATAGTAAATAACCTCAAATGGCTGGCCGGAAGCAGCAAGTGCCACCGCCTCCAAAACAGCCTCCGGCCTCACTTTTCCCTTCACTCTCGAATTCCCATTTCGCATTACCTTACTCTCATCCTCTCTAAGGAAACCTGAAAACCCTCCATAAGGATTATTGACACAATTCCCATTTCCAAGACCAGAATTCCAACCTGCAGCAACACACTCAGGTCCATTCCCAATCCCACGCTTTGCTCGCCTTATCCCAACGCAAAGATCGCCATTTTCAGCTCTCAAGAACACAATTGAATCCCCAGCAACAAGTTTCTTCTGGTTCACAAAAGTACTCCACCCAGTAGTCAAAAGATGTCTCCTTGGAGTTCCTCTATAAATATGCCTAAACTTCCAAATCTCACCATGAACATCCTTGGCAATAACAGTTTGAACCGGAGGATCCGCAGTGTAATCCAATCTTGGGAAAATGGTTTCAGCACAGTATCTTGGAACAGAAAACCCACCCCCATTGTTTGCATCAGATTGAGTCAATGTCTTGGCAAAAGAAGCAGGCTTTTCAACATTATCAGAGCCAGCAACTAAAACGCCGTCGTCTTCAACATCAAGCTCAGTATTTGGCAATGGAACAAGCATCATCTTAGCATAAACTTCATCAGTTTCACTATCAGCCAAGTATTTGACAGAAGCGACCCGGCAAAGAACAAGAGCCGGAATTTGAGCAGAAGTGGAGAAATCCACGGAAGTAAGAGAGTGCTCAGCATGGCCTTGAGGAAAGTAGAAGACTTTGGAGTTCACTGGTGGGATTTGAACCATGGATCCAGCACAAGCATGCCATAGCTGTGGATCCAAGCTCTTTTCTGGCTCCTTCATTTCTTTTGGTTTCAAAGTTGGGATTTTTTTTGAGGTGAAAACCGAAAAAAACTATGGAGAATTGGAAATCTAGAAGTTTTGAGTTAATGCAGTGAACAACCCAAGAATTGGTAATGAATTTAAGTTGGAGACATGAAAGAAAGAAGTTGAAATGAAACAAGAACAGAAAAAGTGAAACCAGTTCATTAAATTTTAGGACATTAATTAAAAAAATCTCTTACCTTTTTGTTAAAAACCAAACAAAGTGTGCAAAAGAGAAAAAACAACTCTTCTTATCACACTTTCCTGTCTTTCAAAAAAACACCCTTTTAATGCAAAACGCTTCCTTTCCTTTTCTCTCTGCCTAATCCTTTCTTTCTCTCTCTCCCTCGCGTGACGATTAAACAGTAAATAAAAAGAAAAGGACTGGCCAATGAGACAGAAGAAAGAAAAAAAAAAAAAAACACCCCACTGATTTTTCCTCTAAAGATAAAATTTTGATGCTTCTTAAATCAAGAAACATGAAAATTTTGCAGGTTTTTGAAACTGGGTTTGATTTATTTTAGAGAGAAAACGATGGGAAAGAACATTAATCTCCTCTCAGAAATCAGGTACGGAAACGACCACCATATCCCAATCTGATTCATCTCTCTTTCTCACAGTTTACCGCTAAACTCCAAAGTCGAAAGCTCAAAGCTTTTCCTTTTACTTTCTCTCTCTAGACAAGCACCTTTCTGTTCTTATCTTTTTCACCATTTCTAAGATCTTTTATAGAACTGAACTCTTTCTCTCTCTAGAAAACAGAAACAGAACAAACAGAGAGATCCCAAAATCAAATCAAACAAAAAAGTTAAATCTTTTTTACTAAAAAATAAAAATAAAAAAGAAAGTTGGATTAAAACGTAATTAAAGCGTTAAAATCTCATGTCGTAGTGAAGTAAAATATCGCGACAGAATATATGCAGTGAAGAGAAGGAGAGATCCCTGTTTTGTTCTGTCACTCTAGCACAGTATTATGAAAGAAACTAAACTAACCATAGTTAGTTTCATGATTTAACTGTGGTTAAACCATAGTTAACAGCCCATTGAATTGGAACTGAACTGACCATTCCTTTGTCTTTTTGCTCAGCCTATTGTCCGTCGAGGGGCGTGATTCACACCGAAAGAGGGGTAAGTGGAAAGTGGGGTTCACTCGCGTAGAGGGGAAGTGGGGAATGTTTGTGATGTGGGAATGTTTGTGACACGATGACGAATTACGGAACGCCACGTAAGATAAAGAAAATAATTACTGTTTAAGACGGCATATAGTAGTCATTTTAGTCATGCAAAGAGTCGTGAATGAGCAAGAAACGGGTTCCTAAAATCCTCAGCTTGATGGAGTTTTGATTTTTCATCTGTAAAAATGTAAATTACTTACATGAAGATAAATCAAATAAAATAAAATTTTTTTTTTAAAAGGGATTTTTATAATAATGGATGTAATAATAAATTAATATAAAAAACTTGTATTGTAATGGTGATTATTATTACATCAAAATGTTGGGGAAGAAGAAGGAAAGTTGATGATTATAAAATTGTCCTATAAATGGAAACACTTAAAAAGGGGTTTGAACTTAAGAAGGAAGTAAAGATATCACGACAAAGAAAACTATCTAAAACGAAAAAAGATGAATGAATATATAGTATGTTGTAGGAATTTGATTTGAAGACCCTAGCCTACCTATCTGATCTAGTTTATTCTAATTAAAGTTGTCATGTCTTAGACAAAGTAATGTGATGAATTAATTAAATAAAATGAGGATTAAACTTAGGTAAATTATATAATACACCGTCGGTGGAGTTTAACAGACAACACAAGCGGGTTTTAAAGGGTGACATGTATTTCCTAGGGACTATATTGAAATATTTAAAACTTAATTAATTGAAAAAATGGACATGTGTCAACTCCACAACCCGTTTGTGGAGTCCAAAACTTATACCGCCAATGTATCATATAATCACCCTTAAACTTATGAGAGCTAGTAATTTCAGTTATGCTCCAATTAATATTTCCATTCAAAGTAGACACAATATTATGGTATAAATGTATAATATAAAGTAGAGGGATAACAAACAAACAATAAAAGACATAATAAAAATTTAATGGTTGTGTATTTGGTAAAGTATTACTATCAAATAATAAAGTTCAAAAATGACAAACCTAAAGTATTCAAAAAAACATAATTATTATAAACAAATAAGAAAACATTAGTATAGGCATTGCCACAACTCAATTGTCAAACAAAATTTGTTTACTTATGGTTGAACATTGTTAATATCAATATATATAGAAATTAAACACCGAGTACTTCAAATTATTCTTTGATTCTAACAAACTTTAATTTCACCATAGAGCCAAGTAGCTTGCAAATTCATTTTTCCATACCTTTCCTTTATAATTACTACTTTTCCTTTTATATATATATGCCATATCTATATGTTTAATGCTTCCTTAATTAATTATTATTAGTTTAGATTTCTATGGGAGTTAATAAGATCAATAATGTTGGATGTAACCAAAATATCTATTCCTATTCTACCGTCATATTTGCAGGATAAAAATTCGAGTACACATATATAGAAATCTTTGAAATGCAATCTTGATGGGTGCCCTTTGAATTTCTTATAAAGATATAGTAATTGTCCTTGCTTTAAGATATCTACTTAATTTCAATTCTAGCTACTAGGCTTGAATTGAAAGTTAAAGTTTGGTTTAGAAATCCCTTGAAAACAATTAAGCTCAGAAACCCAAAATGGGAAAATGCTTGTCAAGTTTCACAAAACAATTTTTTGTCAACATTATCCAAGAATAACTCATAAAGAGTTGGGGCAGAATCTGTAACCTTAATCAGACAAAGGATCAAAGAAGAGAAATAATGGAAGAGAATGCCCAGAAAGCATTGCATTTGAAACAAATGAGAAAACACCCTGAAAAAAGAAAAACAAATTGAAAGTTGTTGGTGAAGAAACAACATCAAAACCGACAATGGGACATGAAATCCAATTAGACAAATCCAGAGAACATGAAATTGTTAGAAAAAGCAAAAGAAAGGAAACATTGCCCTGGAAAAGGAAGCCCCCCTAAAGAGAAAAGTAATTAAAATTATCAAATCATCAATAGAAAAAAAAAATTAGGTGGTTGGTCATGAAAGACTCAACAACATGTTGATACAGACAGACAAAAATTAATTAGTTTGTAATGTGCCCAATTCAATTAATACAATGATAATAATGTGAGACCCCCCCATTCCCATAATTATGAATTAAATTTTCTTTCTTGCTGTGTGACCATACAAAAACAATTTTGTAGGTCGGATTTTTGAAACCCTAGCTATTCTTATCTTATGCTTAGACTCCAAGTCCCACTTGCCTAATATTGCATGCCTTTGCCTGCATCGTCTCAGCTGCCAAATTGCCCAACCAACCTCGCTATAAATTTCTTTTAGAGGGGTCTCTTGAAAAATGCTAATTATATAATATATTGGCTTGTATATAATATATATTGCCTCATGGTGGTCCTTTGAAAATAGAGTACCCTATTTATTAAATTTTCTCATAAAATTAAGAAAGTCATTTTGTTAATTATATAGTAGTATATCTTTATTTTCATGGCCAACAAGTAGTTCTTTTTCTTTCTAGCGCTAAGATTTCTATCCAAATATATTGATGTAATTTTGATATTATATTTTTCATTGACTAGTGTTTCGATCGATTCCTAGCAACTTCAAATACCAAACTTTTTTTTTGATATTATATTTTTCATTTGGGTCTATATTATTTTTTGCTGCTAATAACATGTGATATTAGATATTATAATTATGTATATCACTCCAAATTCTCCTAAAGAGCGAACTTGAGAAATCATTGCACATGCTTAGTTTGAAGGTTAGGCATATTGAATCAACAGCTCATAAAAAGTACTCCTATATAGTATTAGTATATGTTTTGAAATCAACACTAGTCTTGTTGTATATATATTAATAGAATCGGAGCACTTTTAATCTCTTAATCATTAATAATTAATTAACAATCTTAATGTTTTAGTATTTTTTCTTTATATATAAAAAGGGGCTATGAAGCCAATGTTCTTTTTAAGCAATATAAATATCATGCGTGGAAATATATATATATATATATATATATATATATATATATATACTAGTTTTAGCTTTCACGTGCGTTGCACGTGGCCCAACGTGTTTAAATGAAATATTCATATGAAATTATGATAACCTCTCTATTAAATTATAATAATTTTTTTTAACCTTCTTATGAAATTTTGTTAACCTCCATAAGGAATTTTGAAGACCTCAATATAAAATTTTGATAACTTCCCAATGAAATTTTGATAACCAATACTATGAGATGTTGATAACCTTCATATGATATATTGATAACCACGTTATAAAAATTTAAAAATCTCCATATAAATTGTTAGTAATCACACTCTGAAATTTTGATAATCACATTATGAAATTGTGATAACCTCGTTATGAAATTTTGATATATCTTCCTATAAAGTTTTGATAAATCTCCCCATAAAATTTTGATAACTTTCTTATGAAATCTTGATAACTACAAATTTTGATAACCTCCCTATGATTTTCTGATAACCTCATTATGAAATTTTGTTATTCTCCTTATGAAATTTTGATCTACATACTATGAAATTTGGATAACCCTCTTATCAAAATTTGAAAACTAAACTATGAAATTTTGATATCCTCCCTAAAATTTTTGTAATCACATTTTGAAAATTTGATAACCTCTTCATGAAATTTTGATAACCTCTTTATAAAATTTTGTTGACCCCTCTATGAAATTCTGGTAATCATATTTTGATAACCTAGCTTTGAAATTTTGATAACAACATTATGAAATTTTGATATTCTTCCTATAAATTTTGATGATCTGATCTCTATGAAATTTCGATAATCACTATATGAAATTTGATAACCTTCTATCAAATTTTGGTACTCCTTATGAAATTGAGACTTGTATAACATTCATATGAAATTTTGATAACCACATTATAAAATTTTGATAACCTCCCCATAAAATATTAGTAACCTCCTAATAAAATTTTGTTAACCACACTATGAAATTCTTATAACCTCGCGATGACATTTTGATAATCTCTTTGATAACCTTTCTATAAAATTGTGATAATTAACCTTTCTATAGCTTTGAAGAAACTATTGATTTTGTCTCATTTCGGCCCATTAGGCTCGTTTGAGTCTATGAAGTCCAAATTGTCAAACCAGGTGACTTGAAGTCTAAATATGATATTCTTAAACCCAACTCGTTAATATGAAAGCCCAAAGAAGGAGTTCAAGTTCAATCAGTAATTATGATGTAATAATGATTCAGCCATGATGCAACATTGTTAAATCCCATTGAAAGGAGAACTTCACAAGAGCAG
>AWWV01012413.1:0-60114 GCA_001974805.1 Corchorus capsularis
AATTAAATTATTAATTTACTAATAGTAATTTAGAAATATATTTGAAAAAATATGTTACAATAGGAAAATGTAAAGTTTTCCCTTATTCGTACTTTTATATATAGTATAGATAATTATAAAGTCATGACCTAATAAGATATAGGATCTGAATATTCAAACTAATTGCCCAGCAAAACGGATTAAAAAAGGCCCTTAGGAATGAGAAATTGGACTATCTAAATTAAAGACTCATTGCACATTTGCTTCAGATCATCAAAGCCCAAATAGGATGTTGAAGATAAAGACAAAAAGCAAAATTAAATACAACGATTGGAAACAAAGACAAAAGATAAAATTAAATAGGAAGTTGGAAACAAAAAGGCAAATTGACTTTTTTATAATTTAACATACGTATTATATAATCTAATAATTAATAATAATGGAATAATTTATGATTAAAAAAATAATGAAATAATTAAAATATGAGTTTATATTTGATGCACTAACAGTCCATCAATTCTATACACCGTCAATGAAGGTGGTGTTGCCACCTCATTAATCAATAAATTTTCAAAATTTAAGGCCCTTAGAAGTAAATAAAAAGTAAACAGATTTTAATTAGCTAATAGTTCAGGAGCTGCTAATCAAATAGAAGAGTTCCCACCCTAATTTACCTTGTAAATCGTGATTACTGCTCCTCAACATGTTCTATCTGCTTCTACTCATCGTTTTAAAAATGTATCATTCTATGTTTTAACCCAACATTAGAACTGCTTACTTCTTAAAATTTGCAATCGTCTCTTCAATCTACATATAGCCCCCCAATCAAATTTGATTAATTTGCAGAGGTTTGTAGTAGTGGGGTTGAAGCGTTCAAGTGGTTTTAAAGTCCTAAAGAAATTGGTCATACATGATTATCGAACACAAACTTTCAAGTTTTCTAAATATCATCATAGTTTAAATTTATTAATTAATATCAAAATCTCAAATTTAATTTGTGTTCCTATTTCCCGAGCTTTAAGAGAATATATTAAATTCAAGATTGTTTTTCTGTTTAAACAAATCAATTCTGGGTGTCTTGCTTGATTGTATAATAGGCTTCAAATAAATTATTTATATATCATATATGGGGTTTTTAAACGGTTTCAGATTGATTTTTTGACAATCAAACAAATAATATATAGATTACCCGATTTCAAATATTTACTCTTAAAATACTATTATATTTACTCTTAAAATATTATTTAGTAATGGTAATTTAGAAATATATTTTTCCCTAAAAAAATATATTTTTTAAAAAGGATACAATTGGAAATATTTTTAAAAATAAGGGTACAATCGGAAAACATAAAATTTCCCCTTATTCATACTTTTATATATAGTATAAGATTATATAGTAATAGACAATAGTATTTACTCATATGAGATATTGACATATTGTAAAGTGAGGTTTATGCATTTTTTTTTTTTGAGGTAAAACCGTAAAAGTGAGGTTTATGCTATCTCTATTAGGTCGAGTAAGAGGAATTTCGATATTTTCTAAACAAGGTTTGGGTTCTCAGTATTATGTGAATGAAGATAATATATAGACATTTAAAAGAGTTTCCTCTTAGTTTGGATTTCAATGACACGAACAAAAGAAAAGGTCATGAGGTTCCATACTACTCAATCGGAACTCAACACCGATTAGTTGTTAATCCAACATGAGATAACTGTTGAATATTGGGAGACTTTGCACCATAAATTATGTAAAGTACTACCAAAACTTGATTTGTGAATGTTATTAGGAAAGCGTAAATGTTGTTGTATATTAAGAAAAAAGGCAAATTATAATGGGTGGGCGTAACTTTCTTAGGCCAACCATTACCTAAACGTGAAAAAGGAATCACATGAAATGAAATGAAAACAGTCCAAAAGAGCAAACTTATAGCATCACAAAAATTAGTTAACCATCACATTAATTATTATCATCATTGGTATAACCATTTAATTACAATTACTCCATAAATAAAACGTTATAAAACCCTTGTAATCATAATTAAAGTCCCTTTAAAAGGCAAAAGCAGGCCGTTAATTAAGTCACTTTAATAATTCTAATATATTGGGTTCTTTTCCTTTCCCATTGGTACTATATATATGCTCATTTTAATTAATCATTTTTAACTATGGTAGTAGAAAATTTGTTGTATCGGTATGGTTCAAACTTCATAATATATATATATGCACATAAGATGACAGAGTTGAGTCTGACAACAAAAGACCAAATTGTACAAAGTTGACCTGAGCCTGTTGACATCCACGTGGCAGAATCAGAAGGAGCGACGGCCCATGCTTTGGTATATGGAAGGAGAGAAGAGAAGACTTTTGGGCCTGGTTGGAAATGGAAGAAGACTGTAAGAAAATGGGACATTATGGTGAAAAGTGGGCCCCTCCCCATGGGCTTAGGTGACAACCCAGGAATCTCTGTCGTTTTGTCTTCTCTCTCTTCTCTTCCCACTCTTTTCCAACTCATCAACCATCCCATATTATGTATGACTCACAAACTCACCCCGAGTTGAGTTACTACTAAATATATAGTTTCAATTATAGACTGGCCTTTTAGGGTTGAGAGAGATCTTTCAGTTTCAGTAACATTAAAGATGGAGAAGACGACAGATAGAGTGCATGGCGATATGGGGCCGTCTCTCTCTCTGACAGATCATATGAAATACTCACAACTTTGGTTTGGTTGGTTTGTCCTTTTTTATTTGCCTATGGAAAATGTTTGTCACTTCCTTTATAGAATCTTGCTTTTGCCTTTACTCTTATGCATATTCTTAATCCTATAAAATAATAATGATAATTGAGTCATTATTTGATACACAATTAGTGTAGTTCTTATTTGGACTCTACAAGTAGACTAAAAGGTTGACAAGTATTCATTGCAGAATTAATAAAATTTTCAATATTTGATTTAAAAAAATTAATATTTTAATTTAGTTTATAAGGGGATACATATTATCCTTTTAGACCCGCACATGCAATTTGTTAAACTCCACTAATAGTGGATCGGATAATAATTCATGATAATTATATATTTGAATAACAAATTGCTAGTTCAACTCGTTCAACTCACTCGTTTGACGATTATTCCCTTTAAATAAGTTCATGGTTCAGTCTTGTGAATGGAAAGAAAAAAAATATTTTTAAGAGAGTTTTATTTCTATAGTAGATTCTAGATTATCCCCACCCTACCAAAAATCAATATAAGCCCTATAATTCCCTCTTCAATTCTCTTTTCAGCTTTTAGACTTTTAGTACGAAGTTTTCATAATTTTATTTTTATATGTACTTTGATACTAATTTACCCAACCCAATTATTTTTGTATATTATTGAGATGATTGATAATATAATGTAGATAAACCCATATAATGTACACGTAGTTTTATTTGTCGAGTTGATCAATTTTTCTTAATTTTTCTTAATAGAATTAATTAAACGTGTTAAATGTATAAATAATTTTTCAAAGGTTACCCTCTATGACCATTTGAATCATTAGAATGTCAAGTCTCAATTAAAAAAAAAAAGAACATATGTTGCATGTGTTAGTATTATTTAGGTAATTCATGTAGGTTTATTCAATGTCAATGAAAGGCTTTTCGTGTGTACGATGACATATAGATTTAGAAGGACATGAATGTAAGAAATTGAAGTAGATACTTTGTTTGCATTCCAACAATTTTCTTGTCTGAAAGTAAAATATAAAAGTCTGAAGTTTGAATATTTATACTCTTTAATTTGCACGAGAAAGAAATCCAAGATACATGGATTTAGGGGAAGATTAAGAAATTTTAAATTTGACAGGTGAAAATCATGGAAAAAGAGCAGTCCATGTAATTATTTTTTTTCCATGCTACTAGAAAAGCAAAAATTGTTTGAAAATCTTGGAAAAAGTTTCACCAAAGTATAAAAATGCATTGCCCATTAAATTGGGCCTTTGATTTGTGTCAGCCTTTAGATTGGGCTTAAAAATCCGGTTAGCCCATCTTCTCCATGTTTGCTAGAAATCCTTACCGGCATCAGCTATCCCAGGAGAAAGATGAGGAAATTGATTAAAGAAAATGATAAAATGGATAAATATTGGTGGTTAATGAAAAAGAATGATTCCAAAACATCACAAAAAGATAGTAGCTGGTATGATTAATCGATTATCTACCAAAGGCAAAATTCTACAGTATTTTGGCTTAAAATCACATTCATGGACAATATATTATGAACATATATATATGTTCAGCCATTTCAGAACTCTGTACTTAAACATGAAGTTCTTCAGTGAATCTAACTCAACCTATATCCTACTTATATATGCATTCTTCTTTGATTTACGTACACTAAAGGGGCAACAGATGAAGAGCTTCCTGCCAAAACAACTTCCATCTCAGTTTTGTCTGTTGTCTCTTCTGACTCTTAAGGGCAATGGTGCAATACCACAATTGCTTTCATCAACTTGGTTTTTCATCTCCATTGACAACTTCTTTTCCTTCTTTTTGCCCTGTTTAACAAGAAATTAGACAAGTGTTTAATGTTTTAGAAAGACCATAAGTTATCACATAACACTACTACACAAACAACATTGGCATCTCAAAGATTGGTTTGCAACTATATATATATATATATCCTATTGGCAAAACTTCAAATGAATGCTCCCATAGGTCAGAATCCTAAAAGGCATCCCTTTTAATTATGGTCATCAACAAATCTTAGAGTAACTAAAACTGACATAATAGACAATTGGACTATAATAAAAGAACTAACCTCCACAGGTATAGTTCTGGGAGTGCCATGGTGAGAATCAGATTGAAAAACGCAAGGCAAGCTGTCCAAATTATCCAAAGGGGATTTGGACAGGTTGGTCCTTTTCCTCATCTCCACAACCTTCTTATGAGAGTTGGAGTGCAATGATGGAACAAATGTAGGACTTGCAGCAGGACGATACTCTGGAAGCAGGCGGCCAGACCTGTAGCGAACTCCACATGCATTGCAAAGGGTTTTCTTGCCCATTGGCCCATCTCTCCATAGTGGAGTTTCTGTAACTCCACAGTGCATACATTTCTTAACAACAACTGGCCGTGGGGAAGAGGAATCCTTGTTCTCACTGGAACCTGAAACCAATGGTAACTCAATACTATTGAGTGCCTCAGATTGTTCCTTTATCTTCTCCTTATCCTGTTTCTCAGAGCTTGTAGTCTGGAGGGTTTCTAAGAAGTCAGAACATCTCAAAAAGGCTAAACGATGAGATCTCCTTAACTCAATACTATTGAGTGCCTCAGATTGTTCCTTTATCTTGTCCTTACCCTGTTTCTCAGTTCTTGTAGTTTGGAGGGTTGCTAAGAAGTCAGAACATCTCAAAAAGGCTAAACGATGAGATCTCCTAGGTGGTAAGAAAGTAGAGGATTGCAGAGGGCATGGACCTGACCCTTCATTTTCAGGCAAAGGGGCAACAGATGAAGAGCTTGATGCCAAAACAACTTCCATCTCAGTTTTGTTTGTTGTCTCTTTTGACTCCAAGGGCAATGGTGCAATACCACCATTGCTTACATCAACTTGGTTTTTCATCTCCATGCCACTTGACAACATTGATAAGTTCTTTTCCTTCTTTTTGCCCTGTTTAACAAGAAATTAGACAAGTGTTTAATGTTTTAGAAAGACCATAAGTTATCGCATAACACTACACAAACAACATTTTAACAAGTGAGTCAAGGTGTCACCATGGCCATTTGGCATCTCAAAGATTGGTTTGCAACTATATCAGAATCCTAAAAGGCATCCCGTTTAATTATGGTCATCAACAAATCTTAGAGTACTATAACTGACATAGATAATTGGACTATAATAAAAGAACTGACCTCCACAGGTATAGTTCTGGGAGTGCCATGGTGAGAATCAGAGTGAAAAAGGCAAGGCAAGTTGTCCAAATTATCCGAAGGGGATTTGGACAGCATGGCCTTTTCCCTCATCTCAACAACCTTCTTATGAGAGCTGGAGTGCAGTGATGGAACAAATGTAGGACTTGCAGCAGGACGATACTCTGGAAGCAGGCGGCCAGACCTGTAGCGAACTCCACAGGCATTGCAAAGGGTTTTCTTGCCCATTGGCCCTTGTCTCCATTGTGCAGTTTCTGTAACTCCACAGTGCATACATTTACATTTCTTAACAACAACTGGCCGTGGGGAAGAGGAATCCTTGTTCTCACCGGAACCTGAAACCAATGGTAACTCGATACTATTGAGTGCCTCAGAGTCAGATGGTTTCTTTATCTTCTCCTTGTCATGTTTCATAGTTCTCTTAGTTTGAAGGGTTTCTAAGAAGTAAGAACATCTCAAAAAGGCCAAACGATGAGATCTTTTTTTGGGTGGTAAGAAAGAAGAGCTTGCTGCCAATTCCAAAGCAACTTCCCTCTCAGTTTTGTTTGTTGTCTCTTTTGACGCTAAGGGCAATGCTGCAACAACAGGATTGATATCATCAACTTGGTTTTTCATCTCAGTGGAACCAGACAACATTGATGAGTTCTTTCCCTTCTCTTTGCCCTGTTTTACAATAAATTATCTAAGTGTTTCATGTTTATAGTAAGACCAAACAACATTTTAATGATCGAGTCAAGGTGTCACCATGGCCATTTGGCATCTCAAAAATCAACCTAAAGAGCAATTTGTTCAAAACTATATGAATCCTACTGGTAAACTTAAATTGAATGCTCCCATAAGTCAGAATGTTAGAAATCATCCCTTTTATGGCCCCCATTAAACAAATTTTACACAGTCGACATAAGCAGTTGGACTACAATAAAAGAACTGACCTCTCTTGGAGTGCTATCGTAAGAATCAAAGTGAAAAAGGCAGGGCAAACTGTCCAAATCATCGCAAGGGGAAGCCAATACTTCAGTTGTCCATTCCTCCATTGCTTCTTCCATTGGGGCATCAAGAAAATCCAAAACACCATCATGGGCTTCCTGTAACAAAATAACAAGAGAAAACCCTAAATAAACAAGCCATTATCGACAATATTTTCCAACAAATTTAACCCACTATTGAGAAATTTAACATAGCAATCGTTCTTTTAACGACAGTCATTGTCCAAATCATGTTACTTAAGAAAAATGGCTGTAAATTTGTGGTCTTAACTCTGAGTAGAAACGGAAAACAAAAGTACCCAACTCAAATTTTCCTTCCTTTTTCTCAAATATTCTCCGCAACAGTGCATTGAAATAGTAAGAAAATTCCATGGGAAAAAATAAAATAAAATAAGAAAGAGCTTAAACCCTTTGATAAACCCTGAGAAGTTTATAAAAGGGAAGAGTTAAAAGCACCAAGCACCGACCAGTTTACATTTGGATTTCATGGTTTGTCAGTTACTTTGAATATTCTTTGAATTTTTGAAAGGTGAAGAGAATATTTTAATTTTTAAAATTTTCCAGGTGTTTTCTAGGTTTTTCTTGGTGAAAAGAGAGATACTTTTTACCCATTTGTTTGCTACTTAATGGAGCTTTTGCTACAAGAAGAGAAGTTTGATTTTCTCTTTCTAATTAGTACTTAATTTTAATCACGATTTATCTCTTTTTTTTTTTTTTTGTCTAAGCAAATCTGGGTCTCGTGCACTAACAGGCTGTCCGGCTGCTTGGAACAAGATGTTATGTCGTTGCAGGGGAAGTTAGGGGCTGTTTGGAAAACAGAATTAGAGAATGTGTTTTTAGTACAACGTGACTCGCATTGTGTGAGGGGGAAAATGGGTTTTTTTTTTTTTTTTGGTGAAAGGAAAATGGGTTTTTGACTCTTTTCTTTAAGGAAAATGTCGTTGCAGGGGAACTTGGGATTTTGACTCTTGACGAAATATATAATTTTAAAGAAAGGAAACGGTAGGTGGAGAATAAAATGTAGTGTGAATTAAGGAGAAATTATTTGTAATGATGTAATGCAATGAATTCTTTCCTTTAGAATTACAAAACCTAAAGAAATCAAATAAGAGGGAAAAAAAAAAAGAGTAACTCAATTATTTTGTTGTTCTCTAGTTTCTTGACTAAGTTTGCCAATCTCTTTCCTTTCGGAATAAAATCAGATGAACTGCATTTTTTCCATCAAGAATTATGTTTACTTTGGATTTCAGTAAACCATTTCGGGTTCAATGGTGGGTGGTGGTCAAAATATTATCCAAAGATTGCTGAGTTTTGGCACAATTGGCTTCTTAAACACCCTGCCCAAAATCCAAAACCGAACAACACAATAGAAGTATAGAACTGAAAGAATAGATTATAATATTTGAGAAAGACACTGAAAAAAAAAATGCATTTAAGAAGAATAAATGAATAGGGTGAGACCTGATACTGTCAAAACATGTTAAGCAACTCTAAACGACATAAGCATCACTAAACCTAATTTGAAAATCCACCCTCCATCCTCTACTTGACTCAGATATTTTCTGCCTATTCTGCCTTTCCCTGCTGCCAAACATGTCATCATCTAAGTTCCTACTTATTCCATCAATGTACACACTGGAAAAAGGAAAAAATGAAAAGAAAAAAAAAAGAGAGAATTTTTTAATATAAGACACAGAACAGGAAACTCTCTGAACTAATATGATATCAATGCAGTTGCTATCCTAATGAATTTCCTGCTGGGATTGAGAAGATGGATGGTGGTGTCATGGTCACCGGCAGCGGCAGCTTGGACTTTTTCCTCATCTCCACAACCTTCTTGTGAGAGTTGGAGTGCAGTGATGGAACAAATGTAGGGCTTGCAGCAGGGCGATACTCTGGAAGCAGGCGGCCAGACCTGTAGCGAACTCCACAAGCATTACAAAGGGTCTTCGGGCCCATTGGTCCTTCTCTCCATTGTGGAGTTTTTGTAACTTCACAGTGCATACATTTCCTAACAACACCTGGCTGTTGGGAAGGGGAATCCTTGGTCTCACTGGAACCTGATAGCAATGTTAGGTTCTTTTTCTTCATCTGTCTCTTTTTGGCATGTTTCTCAGTAAGATGGCTTTCTGATTCTGATTCAGAACCAACCAAAGAATTAGATCCTCTAGAAGTGGAGGAGGTGGAGGATATGAAAGGCAATGCGAACGGTAGGTTGAAGGTAGATGCTCGTCTGCGCTTGCTTCGACCCCGCTTCACCAGGAAACAGAGTTTAGGGTTAATAGGTGTAGAGTTTGCAGCTGAGCAAGAGCTACTGCTTTCAAGCACAGATACAGGACTGGATGTCTGGAACCTGCTTGAACCTTTGACATCACCAGACTCACTGTGTTGTGTAATGCTTCTGCTTGAGGATGCTTTGATAGTGCTTGACCGCTCAGTTAGCTGAGAAGATCCATCACACTAGGTAAAAAAGGTAAGAAGAATTCAGTGAAAAGTAAGATAAGATAAGAGGTTAAGGATGATTTTAGTCCCAGCTCATCAGACAAAAGAAAAATAAATATAGAAAGAAAGAAAGAAAAAGAGCCTCCCATCTTTATGGTAGATGTACGAGGATTCAATTGAAATTGGTAACAAAGCTACAACAATCACTAAAATATCATATAAAATTTATCATGGAAAAGGTCACTCTGCCATTGAACATCAACCAGAGAGTCATAATCGACAGCAACATCAGGCGGTCCCATCCATTTATTAGCAAGGCAAACCAAGCACTAATTGGGCCGGCATGCTTGCTAGGACCAAACAGCTGTACCACAGTGTAACAGCATGTGGTGCAAGAGAGTGCTCTAATTTCTTATTTTACCCACAGACAAAAAAAAAAAAAAAAAAAAAAAAAAACACTGCATCTCCTGTTTTTGCAAAGTAGAATATCTGCCTATGTCTCAGTCCCCCAAACCAGGTTCAACCTGCTTCTAAGTAGCTCTGTGAAGAGCATATGTAAAAGTACTTTCAGGGATTTAAAAACACTACATATCTTAGAAACAAAGTTACTTCAAACTAAAATCCCTTGTTACTGAAGCATGAATGAATAATCACCACATTGCCAATAATTGTTGCTTTTCATGAAAGTCTACATGCAACCAATTCATTCCACAAAGCACTCACATGTCAACGCACTTGATATAGACACCAACCAAACACTAATCCAGTAGACAATTAAAAATTCATGAGAAAAAGCATGTTTAGGCAAAAGCCCATGTTTAGTCTCATGCCATGAATGATATGTAAAATGTCCCCAATAAAATAAGCACTCCAGAAAGTAGAATGGCTAATTAGATTCAAAAGGCAGACACATAAAAAACTTGTATATCCATTTATTCAACCAATATTCTATACTCATGTGTTACGTAAGAATGAAAGGGATATATGTATGACTCTAAAGACTACGCAACAGAATTTGGACTATGTGAAAACAAATTCAGGAAACATAATTCAATGGAATAATGATATTGTATACACACATAAAATCACCCACTTTCAAATAACAGCCAAATTCATAAACATGAATATTACTCATCAGTCATCACTAGAGTAAGGGCAAACAAAGAGAACTCACGGAAACAGTCACGTTTTTGGGCAATGTATCAGTGAAAAAATCGCCATAAAAGCCAGAAGACAAGCTGGCCAACACATTAGCAGGCGGCGGCTCCAAGTTTTGAAAGTTACAATCCCACTCTTCACCACCATCAACACCGGCATTGTTCTCTTCCACGTCATCAAGAGGCAAAATACTGCCGCCACTCAAATCAACATCTTCCGGTGGGAGATCATCAAAATAATTAATCACGTCATCAAAGTTAAAGAGATCATCGCTGACCCCATTTAAGCCTTTGTCAAACCAAGGATCATTCATAATTTATCTTCTCTTTGCTTTTTCTTCAATTCTGTTCACAAATAGAAGAAGAGAAAAGTTAATTACTGCAACATTATTATACACAAATAACACACGGGGAAAACGCGTTTATTTCATGGATTTTTTTTAACATTACACTCAAAATGAATTAATTAGAACGCGTGCGAAAATGGGTTATTGAAAGAGTTAAAATCCCATTTGGAAATTACCTTATCAAGCTAAGATTACGGTTTAATTAATTATTAAGTAATTATATTTTTTTCTAAGAAGCAGTAAAATCTCTAGCAATAACTTGTTTATCTAAAAAAATCAAAATTTGAAGCAATTAAGGACTCTAAATAATATTTTAGGCAAGTAATAATAATAATAATAAAGTTTCCTATTTAGGCGAATTTTATAAATGGGAAAAAAGTCTCTTTCTAGGTTTGGAGAATCAGTTAAGTCGTCAATTTAAGCATGAAAATCAACCAAAAAAAACCTAATTAATTATAATAATAAAATAATAACAAGAGACAGTAACAACAACTTAAAAAATACTAAAGTAAAAATTTTTCAAGACCTTTTGCTCCTTGTTTATACATATGAAATATATAGAAAAAATTGAAAATGTAGCAAAAATGAAAAGTTAAGAAAAACTGGTGAAAATTTTCAGGGAAAAAGAAAAAAAGAGGAAGAGTTTCAGCACTTAGCACCGCTTTTTCCTTCATTTTCCCAGTAACCAAACAGAAAAAACAAAACTAAAATGCAGGCGGAAAGGAGAAGAGAGAGTGAAAATGCATATACAAAGTTAACATTTCAATTTTTTCCCCTTAAAACAGAAAAAAAATGCAAAGAGATAGAGTGAGAGAGAAAACCTGGTTTCAAGGGCAAGGTGGAAGCATTGTTTGGTTGAGAGGAAAATGATAGAGAAAATGAAAGGGAAAAAATGGAAAAAAAGAGAGACAGAGAAAGAGGAGAGGAAGATGAGATGAGATTCCTTTGAATCTCTTTGTGTCTGAGATTGGGATTTTTAGGGATTTTGTGAAAGAGAGAGAGAGAGTAAATATTAATGTGGGAAGGCGCACATGGAATTGGCTGTGCGGTTTCCCTTTTAATCACCGCTCATTTCTCATCAAACTAATAAATTTTGGAAATATTACTACATGTAATAAATTGGGAACAAAGGGAGGAAAATGAAAAGGGTTTAAAAATGAACGGGTAAAATGTATAAATAATGGTAGGGTAATAATTTTAATAAATTTTAAATTTAGGATTTGGGGAGGGTTTGAAGTTTGAAAAATGAAAGGGTGAGGGGTAGATCTAAAAGGGTTTAAATTATGTTAAAAAAAGATAGAAGAGATCACCGACGAGATGGAGTTTGGAGAGGAGGAGAAATCATTGTCTTTTTGGTAATGCAATTATATGGGTCCCAAATTATTTAGTTGGAGCTTCCACATGCTGTGGTCCCTTTTTTTATTTCATTCTCTCTTTGGCCCTTTCTTTCTTTCATTTCATCTCCAATTTTAATACTTTTGATGATTTTTTCTTCTTGATACTCTTTTGAATCCTTTTTTATTTTTTCATTCTTTTCCTTTACGATTTTACTACAATGTAATCTAGTAAGATTTTAGATTTTCTCTCTTTTATCATGATTTACGAAATTCAAATCCATATCGACTTTACAATCTCAAAGTTAAAAATGGATAAATTTAACTTTCTGATTCTCAATCAGATAATCGCTAGGTTAAAAGTGACGTATCGACTTCCCAAACATTTCAATCACCCATATTAAAAGTGAAATCAGATTTTGATTTTCTTACTATTTGGTTTGTGAAAAAGATTTTGTCAAATGAGGTATATATGATTGATTTTGTAAAATGGGTTGGGCAAAATTTTAGGTGCTTGCCTTTTTTTATCCCCTTTCTATTCTTTGACTAAAAGCAAATTATGGGCAAATTTTTGTAACTTAGTATTTGTCATGGGAAAAATGATTTTCACCTTCCTCCTAATAGAGAGAATTTGAACTTTGATATAAAGTTGTAAGATTGAATACGAAATCCAAACTTGTCATAGTTACTAGGATATACAAGGGATGTATGTTTACCTTCTTTAAGTAGCTCAAAATCAAATCAAATCAAGCTATTTTTTATTACTCTTTCAACCTCGATACAAAAGTCCGGATAGGCATGAAACTTCACATGGTAATCTGATCTAAAACAAGGAAAGAGAATAAAACAAGTATAATAAGGTAACGTTTGTATTAAGTGATCAAATCAAATCAAGTTAATTAGCGTATTAGGGTTCATAGCTTGCATTAAAAAACCCATTGTTTTGGTCATAGATCTCTATATTCTATCTCTCCTGAAACCGACCACATGCCAAATTGCCAATCTGGGTGGGCCTTGATGCTGCTTTTAAGTCAGTCAGATGGTTCTGAATTTCACAAAAATAACAATAATTGTATGTAAAATCTTCAACCATACCTCAATGAATAAGAGGGCATATTTAGACCTTGACTATCACATAGAGCTTTCCAATTCGGCTGAAACCCCACACCCTTTGCACTATCTAAAGTAGAAAAAATTTAAGCCAATTGTTGAATTTGGAACCAAACTTTTGACACAGCTTTCCTGATGATATCTGCCAATTTGGTGCAAAGTGTGTCTTTAAAGAAACATCTTACCAATCGAAACACCTGACAGGAACTAATCATAACGCTTTTTTTATCTAATCATATAATCATAAGCCATCTCATCTCTACTTAAAAACCTTGTACTAGATGGTTGAGCTCAGCTCCGTATTTAGGCATTGGAGCCGAAATGAACTAATCCTATCTGTTTATAAAACTTTTTCCTGGCTGTGATCCATACGTAGTCTATGACAATTCATATTTTCAGTTTCAATGTTCTTCGCTTTGCATTTACAAACAAAAAGAAGATAAAGAGCACGAGGAACGCCATGGACCACAAAAAGACGTCCCAAAGCTTGATTCCGCCTGAATTAATGAACATGCTTCCCACTGTTTCCTGCAAATTAAGCAGCAGCACAATAAGGATATCGCTTTGGTTGAAACAGTTAAAACTATTGTTGCTTCACCTGAACCTCACCCTTAAAGTCAAAATAGGGCAGAAATATCAACCAACTAGATCAATGATTTGCACATGCAAGAAATAAGGGCACCTTTAGGCTACCAGCTATACTAATTATCTGGTATTACTTTGATGTAAATGAGAATTGCCCATAAGCATCTTGGAAGAATAGTATTTGCATGTCATTAATGTATACCAACTCACCGTATCAAACAACTTCTCTGCAGCTTGCCTGTGAGCTTGTTTGTGTTGATTTGCAAAGATGCCCTTTGCGTGCTCATAAAGCTCCATATCAAGGTTGTTAAGCATTTGTATCCGCTGGAGGACTGTCTGAGGAACTTGAAGACGTGCCTGTAAATTCAGATGTTAATAGAAACACAGAAATATTCCATCATTGACTTAGGAACAGCCTAACTCTCTTCTTTTTATATCGAAGCAACAATCTTGCACTTCTATAATGATATGGGATTGTGAATTCATTTTTCCAGTTAATTTTAAAATCTTAAATCTTCCTCATCATACACATAATAGATTTAGAGATGACAAAGAAATGCAACATAAAAGGAATTTTTGCCCAAAGACAGGTCATCTAGTCAAACCAGCCTTGCTCTAGAAGATGACATACAATGCATCTGTGTACAGGATTTTAAATGTTCAGTATGTAGAGTACCTCCTTTGTAAAGTTTACTGGTGAGATTTTCTTCAAAGAAGAGATACGTCGACCTGCTTGGGTCTTTCGCAAACTGGAAATGCAAACCTCATAAGTTCGCATAAGCTTTCCTACTGTCATCTGTTATGGTAGAAAAGAATCCGTAACTTATTGTTGTTTTCAATGAGAAAGAGATAGCCCATTATGACCATATAAAAAGTCGCAGAGAATAGCTTACCGTCCCTTGCTTTACTTCATTGTCATCTGATGATGATGTGGTTTCATCCCCCTTCTCATCTGAGGTGTTATTCTGTCATAAGGGCAAAAAAGAGTTGTTAAAAGTGCTACTCTAGGTGATATCCTGCTATTAAGCATTCCTTTGCTAAAATGCAGCACCTGATGATCATTATTATCCAGCTCGGCATCTGAAAATGAAGAGCTCTGTTCTGCAGCACAAGAAAGTGATTTAAACAACACGCTAAAAAGAACTTTTGTTGAATCACATTTTAGAGAAAGATAAGAAATGGCAATATGGCAAAATGAGTTTTTCAATATAATACAATAGGTAGAAGACATGTAACAAAATTTTTAAAGGCTTTCTACATTAGAAAACTTTCACGCCCTTGGGAAATTTTTCAATGATTCCATGCTAACCTGATTTATTGACAGCGGCTCCTTGTTCAATGGCATTAGAATCTACCAGCTGGGAGATCACCTGTGCCCCAACCACATTGGCAAACATCGTTGCAGATTCCCTATGGTCCTCAGTTAGACCAACATATAACATATCGTCCAACCTCTTCTGCAAGATTTACAAGTATCTACCATAATTGCAACAATAAACCGGAAAAGCGAAAAATAAGAAAAGCATTGATATTCAAACCTATTTTAATTACCTTTGCAACTTGAAGCACATATTCGCCAAGATTCTTGTACTTCTCTACACAATGGCGCACTTTATGTGAATCAGGTAAATAGGAGTTGTTTGTCAACCCTGCAATCTGTGAATTAAATTAGTAAATCAGACCTTAAATAAGAACATATCCAGAAAAAAGCTGATGCTGCAAATATAGATTGGTACCTGAAATGTAGCTCCATTATGGACAATTTCATGAGCTATAGGATCATTAATATACTGAAGTAATGGCATTGCAACCTCTTCCATGTTGTATGGATCACTGCTCTCAACATCATTGGTGCCCCTAGCTTTTCTAGCATCTCTCTGGTCATAACAGTGAAATTAATAAATATAAATGTCTCCTACAAAATTACATCATCAAGGAAGATAGCTAGATTAGCAATCATATAAACAGTCTCAGTAGTTCTGAAAAGACTAGTGAGCTATTGATCATAGAAGAATGAGATAGGGGAATGGAAATGTTCTCAATATGGCCAAGGTAATGCTATCTTTAAAAAAAAAAAAATTAAAATGAAAAAGAGATAACAACTAGCAACAGCATCAAAATGCAAAGTGTTGCAAACCTTTCTCCTAAAAGATACTAAAAGGTATCATCAAGTTAAATAACAGAAACATATTGCAGAATAACTTGGAACTTTGGGGCAGACATTGAACCATTTACTTAAGGCAGACAGAAAAATATGATGCCAAAGTAAAGTGTAAAAACAGTAGAAGCAATAGCAGGGAAAAGTGCAAGATGACAGATAGAATAACAACTCATGCAATAGAGAAAACATGCATACCCGAGCAAACAGGTCTTCTCTCATCCATGGAACCAAATACTTCCAAGGCCATATATCTAGCGTACTTACTCCACGAGTTTTAGAGCGTAATCGTCCAGTCATTTGTGTAGCTGATGTTAAGTTGGGATGCACTAGAAACCTAGCTGCCACTTCCACCGAAAACTCATAAGTGCTAAAAACACGGTCAACTGGATTCCTAAGTATTGTCACCACTGATGTTCTGTCTCTGGGAAGTTTAGAGCTAATGCTATAGTCATCATGTGTAACCAATAATCTGCATTTTGCCTTGCTGCATTCAGATGAAAAAGGAGTTCAATTAAACATCCTAAAAAAGCAAAGATAGAAAGGAGAATTTGTCATTCAATTGTCACATAAAGAACAAAATTCCAAAGGTGTACCTTGGATCAAAGCGTAGCTTGTCGTAAGAACGGGGGCATTCAAGAGAATTAGAATACAACTTCTTTAAGAAACTGCAAGCATAGACAAAAAGGGAGAAAGTTAAATGCATTTGCAGCAAAAATGGTGACTTCTCATTGTTCAAGTGTCACCATTCTATACTTATAGATAATTTACCAGTGAAAATAGGTTCGCCCTCCGGTTCGGGGAATATGAAGGAAGAAAAGTAAATCCTTGAGAGTGTGTTTATCCTCTTTGACTTCATCATGATGTAATGAAGAGATTGCCCAATTTTTTACCACATTTTCGCATTGCTCGAAATCAGTTATAGCAAAGGCATTCACCACTAACAACAACAAATGAAAGATTGTCAAGAAAAATACCAACCGGAGAAAGGAAATGAAAAGAGATTATTCAAAATGAATACCTAATCCCAGAAGTATTAACAAAACTGTGCATTTCAGAGTAGGATCCATTCACTCAATTCCCACTCCAATCACTGCCAAGCAAAAGAAAATCAAGAAATAACGAAAATACCAAAAAAGAACCGAAAGTAAACACTCAACAGCAAGAATTAAACCCTAAGCAAAAACAGAGGAGTAATTGAAAAGGAGATATAGATATCTTCAAAGCTTGAAAATGGAAAAATTACAAAAAAATGGAGAAGAAACATTCAGAAATGGTGGGCTTACCTGTATCGAGTAACGCGATCTCGTGCTCATAAATCCTCTCGAGCTGTGTTGGACTTGGGACTTGGCTACACAAAATTAACTCTTTAATCGATTCGGGTTCGGCCCCACACTCGGCAACAACAAAATACACTATGTTGGGTGAATTTTCTTTTTCTCGCCAGCCAAACATAGAAAGGAAGAAACCCTAGGAGTTAGGATTTATCAACTGTGTCCGAAGATGGACACACAGAATCAGCAGAGAAAGTGAAAAAAAAAAAAAATCTATAAACGACTCTCGACAATGATCGACAAACTGGAAATACTATCGAACAGTTGGGATGTTCAAACTACCCTGTCTTTAGAGAGGGCAAAATGGTAAAATTAATATGGGTATGGGCCTTTTTGGCTTTTTCAATATAAAGAGTTTTTGCGTAGTTTAGTTTGACTTAATTTTTCGCTTGGTTAGTACTAGTCAACTCTAATATTTTATTTTTCTAATGAAAGAATAATTGATAATTTTAGTATTTTTTTGTTTAAGTAGATGAGTTTTTTTTTTCTTTTTTAAATATAAATTAAATCCTAATGGGAAAAGTTTTTTAAGTATATCTTTTTTTTAAAAAAAAGAAAGAAGATGTATTTATCCTTTTCTACGAGAATATTTTATCTCTTTAACAAATGATGATAATTTGGATGAACCTTGATTGAAATCCTAACTATTATGAATAAATATAGGAAACCATCTTATATCGATGCCTTTTTATTTGCTTAAATTTTACTAATTGCTAAGAAAAGTTTGGGGGAAAGCATTATTCATTTGTGATTGAAAAAATAAAAATGATTTGAAAATGGGTAATTGGGGGGGTAGTGGATTGGACTGTTTGATTATTTAAATCCATAGATTTGCATATAACAAGCTGTCACCTTCTGTGACTGTAATGGGACACAAGAAGAATAGGAATGTGGGCTTTTTAGCTGTTTTAGGCAGGGAGAGTGAGTCAAAAATGCAAAAATGGTGCCCAACCCACCCCACTTTTGTCAATTACTATTATTATTAATTAATTACTATAAAAAAAATTCACAAAAAAAATCCTCACCCTTTCGTGGTGGACCCCACCCACATACCCAGTCCCATAAACTATTTTTCACCTGCCTTGCTCCTTGCTTGCAAGTTCAAAATTTCTAATACTCATCTAAGCTAGTAATTATAATTATTAAGAGGAGGGACTAACTTACAGTACACCTTACATTCGGCGTAAGTTACATCCTTCTTTTGCTATCTTCTTATTAGTATCTTTTTGCATGATGTATGTCAAATATATATACTATATATTATTTTTAACTACATAGGAAGTTACTAAAAGGTCAAATTGAGAATTAATGTGGTGCCTCATTTTGGTCATTTTTGGTCTTTTCACACTTTTCGGGTGACTAAAAAACCCCTCTATGAGTTTCCTCTATTCCTTTTCCTTCTACCCTTTTTCGTAATTACACTTTTTGGATGACTAAAAAACCCCTTTATGAGTTTCCCACATTCCTTTTCCTTCTACCATTTTTCGTAATTACACATTTTCCTTCCTTAATTGTTTTTAATTAATGTTTAATACTTTTAATTAATTGCTTCTAAACCATAAACTCTTAATTACTTTTAATTAATGTTTCTCTCATTGTTTTCTTCTTTTCTCTCACCAACTAAGTTGCTGCTTCATTTCAATACCTCGGTTCTGATCAATCTTCAAGTTTGCCAAAAATCAAATATTTCCATCACTCTCCTCTGTTTTCACCTTCATATCTCTTTCCTCTTTTTTCTCCGTTTTCATCCCTTCAACATGGCCGTTCAATATTTTTATCATTCTAAATTAAAACCACCCTTTGTTTAATGTGAGTATTATTATCCAATTAACAACATATTTTATTATCTCTTTGCACTTCCTATTAATTACAAAAAAAAAACATGTTCTTGACCTTCTTAATTTTGCATGTCTAAAAAGTTAACTTACAAAAATTTATGCAGAAACATAATTAAAACTAATCCATTTAAATAATTGCATTTTTACTGCAACCTTATATAATCCAATCAATTAATCAATCAAGCACCACTCTAGAACAAAAAAATATTCTTGGCCCTTATATAATTGATTATATTAATATCCTTATTCAATCAGTTAATCAAGTACCACTCTAAAATAAAGAACGCTCGTAGCGCCAGCGCGGGCTAATATAACTTGTTTTAAATTAATCGAAGATATTTAACTATATATTTGATATATAATAATTATTACCAAAAAAAAAGTTTGATATATAATATTTTCCATGGTTAAATATATATTGAAAATATTTGAGTCCCCATCGATATAATAAAAAGATATCGGATCAACTTGAAATTTTACGTTCATAATTCATTCAATAAAAGTATTAAATCCAACGGTTGATTTTTAAAAATATTAATTCTAGATTAAGTTAGAAAAAGATGTAGGTGTAAGTTGATCCCTAGCAGCGTTTCGCTATACCAATATCTTTTATCATTTGTACATGATAATTTCCACACTCACAAATTTATTAATAGAAAAGTAGGACTAATGTCCAAATTGGGTCTAAACATTTCCAAACTTACTCAATTTGAGCATAAACCTTTAAACAAAACCAAGTTGAGCCTAAATATTAGCAAATTGCACCAAATTGGGCATATTTTGGATGGAAAATTGGAATTGTAGTAACGACGCGTGTGTTTCACTGCCACAACCCCATCCAAAATAGGCTCAATTTGATGCAATTTGCTAACGTTTAGACCAAATTTGGTTATGTTTAAAGGTTTAGTCTCCAATTGAGCAAGTTTGGAAAGAATTAGACCCAATTTGGACATTAAGCCTGGAAAAATAGTATTTGGTTCTTTTTAAAGGTTTAGATTCAAATTGAGGAAGTTACGAAAAATTTAGGCCCAATTTGGACATTAGGCCTAGAAAAGTAGCACAATAGAGTATTAATGAGTTAAAGAAATGGAATTAAATGACTAAATTGTATAAAATAAAAAATTTGATGATGAAATTGCATAAAGGATAAATGTTTGAAGGGCCTATAAGAAATATCGAAAGGACTTGGAAACATAAAATTGAAATATCTGAGAGTTATTGCATAAATAACCTTTTTTTTTTCAAATTGGGGTTGAAAAGTATCAAACCCCAACTTCACCACCCACATGCACCCCCTTGAGATAGGGGGTTATTATTATGGGTAATTATTTGATACACTGGCGGTGCAAATTTTGGACTCCACAAGCAGGTTGTGGAGTTGACACATGTCCATTTTTTAAATTAATTAAGTTTTAAATATTTCAATCTAATCCCTAGAGGATACATGCCACTCTTCAGAACCCGCTTGTGTAGTCTGCTAAACTCCACAGTGTATTGTATAATTTGCCTATTATTATATATGTTTTATTTTTAGATAAGAACACAAGGCAGCAAAATTGAAGATCTAAATGTTAAAATTGAATACTGATTAAAAAAGCGTCATTCTATACAGGAGGATGATGTTTTTCATTTTGAATGATATGATGAAATCTACGGTGTAGATATTCCATTTTGATTGAATAAAAGAATAGAAGTTTTTGTGCAAGCAGATCATATGACTATTTGCTGCTACTATTTCTTCATCACCCATATAAGAGCCAACCCTATCAACTAAAACATTAGATTAAGAATCATATCATACTTTTACTGGGATAGATTTCGCTGCATCCAAATGATTCAGGCGGCACGTCCCCAGAAGATACTCCGGAAGCTCATCTTCAGTGTTTGCCTGAATGCAAAAAGATCAAACATTGGAAGAGGTTAAAACAAGTACTAACGCGCCAAGGCAATTTATTGAATGGAAATCTTAGAAGAAACCTTAGCCACTAATTTTATTGAATAATTGCATTTTCTCAATCATTTGTTTGCTTAGCATTGTTTTACCTGTATCAAAAATGCCATTTCAATAACCAGATTGTTGAGGTAGCCAAGCACAAGACTGACGACGCCTCTTGCCACCGTTGATGACCCGATATCGATCCCAAGCTGAAATGACACTTGCAATATTTTAGTATTCCATATCATACATAAGACTTCTCATGCATTATATACTATGATTTTTTTTAAATACATGCTCCAGGCTCCAAGTTCATTGTTATTATGATGAAATTCTTACCCTTTATTTATAGGCTTAATGCCCAAAATTCCCTCACAAAAAAGACACTTTGCCCCCCAATCTTCTTTATTTTGTCCAACTTTGCCCCCTGAAGTATGAAATTAAGGATACTTTGCCCCTGCCGTAACAGAATTCAGTCATGTGCGTGAATGTGACTAACGGGACTATTAACTCAAGGTTTTTGCTAACATGGAAACTAACCCCCAACTGGATTTTTATCAGAGGGTAAAAAAAAGTTGAAGTGGGACCCACTTTTAACTGGCGTGGAATTCCATGTCAACAGACAACCTCGAGTTAACAGACTCGTTAGTAACGTGCACGCACGTGACTAAATTCTGTTACGGCAGGGGGCAAAATGTCCTTTTTTCATAGTTCAGGGGGCAAAGTTGGACAAAAAAAAAAGATTAGGGGGCAAAGTGTCCTTTTTGTGATACTTCAAGGGGATTTTGGGCATTAAGCCATTTATAGAGAAGTCTTCCTCCTATCTAGTAAATCACACTGATTTTCCCTTTCTCTTCTACTGTCGGCCACAGTTTCAAACTCTCTTAGTAGTTAGCAAATGCTATGTATAAACGTGCAAGTGTGTGTTTGGACACACAAATATGCAAACATTTTGTAAAAATTTTACCTCCAAGTAGTTTTTCCCACGAAAATAATTAATTTCCAGTGCTTGGCCAATGAGACAAGCTTTCTTTCCAACACTCTGCTTGACAATCCACGACCCCTGGGAAAAAGAAAAAAAAAGTCAACTGTCAAAAACCTTTGCTTTACGTGATGTAAAAATTAAAATAGACTTCTATACATCACAAGCTAGCTAGTCTTCATGGTAAAGAATGCATCTAATACTCTTTCATTCAGAGGTCATAAGATCCGGGTCAACTCCGTTCAGATTAAGTTCACGAATTTCTTATAAAGCAAATACTAAGACTTCAAAGCAGTAATAAGTCATAACTTAAATGATCTGCCAAAGAAGCTGTTTGACATAATGAGAAAAGTTCATGTTTTTAGATAGAGAAGGCATGCAGAGATGATATGGCAAAAAGTAATTTCCGTGTAAGACTTGCATTCCTAAAAAGTACCAAGTGCAATATAAGTTGTTTCTCCCCTTCTGCATAAATGGAGGTAAGACTAAGCTTTGGTAATTTTTTTTCAGTATCTTGTTTAACAATTTCACTTCCATGCAAGGGAACCAAAGTCTCAATATCAAGTGCAAAACAGCTGCATGTACTAACCTTTGATATGTATGGAATGAGCTTAAACCTTGAATTTCTATATGCATCATCCCCATTGACAAAGCTGTACAGCAATGGTGCATCTTCCACAGGAGTATTCATCATATAATATAATGCCAGGCTATATGTTGTTGCACCTGGCACCTGTTTCGCAGTATATAACTTCAATTATTTCAAATGCCTAAGAACCAAGGAAAATATAGGTAGAAAGACAACTTGACAAATTAATGAGTAGCAAAGGACCTACAGTACCTGTATGTTTATAATGAAGAAAAATTCTGGCCCTCCCTGAGCAGCATATTTCTGCAGATAAAACACATTGTAAATAATTTTTCATTTTACAAGCATCATGTAGCAAATGGAACAAGTAGAGTTGAACTAATAGGTAACTCATGAACATGACCTCAAAATCTTAATTAACAAAGCGAAGTAATGACAAATTTCAAAAGACCACCTGAACAATGCCCCCAGGACGTCCTCCTAGATCATCTTCTCGTTTGTCAGATCTAAGCCAATCTGCAGCAACCATTTTCATCAATGCGTCCGTTGCCTTAAACTGGAATGAAAATAAAAGAGAGATTATAATTTAAACTGCAACTTGAAACTTAATGTGGGAAAATTTAATATAGAGCTTCAAAAAATGAAAAAGCCAAAGTTAACTCAATAGGGATATCCAGGAGTACAAAGAAAAAACTTCTAGAAGCTGATCACCATATGATATCTACAAAATCCTACAATATTGTATCTGAAACATGATAGGTAAATATGAAAGAATAACACATAAATGAACCATCATAGAACACATCGGCTGAATTTTTCTCAAACACTTTTCTCCTCATTGAAACATTGCTCTTCATACCTTCTTACGGTCTACTAGGTAATTCTTCCCACGAATTAAAAATGTGGAAGGTTCTGATTCTGTCCAACTGCAAGGCAATGTAAAAGTTGGATCCTTGGGAAGAGTGTTTCCATAAGAGCAAAATATGCCATCTTCTCTTGACATTTCTTGTAAGTCCACATAGCCCCTCTTCTGGACTGCAACATAGAAGAATTGTAAGCCATCAGCACTATATCTTTCTATGTAGAAGAAAAAAGCTTGGTTGCTACACAATAAGTTAAGGTGTACACTGATTAGAACCACCTGCAAGATCATGTAACTTTCTCACAAAAACAGCAGCAGTTGATAATTTTGGATGGCGTGTATCCTGCATTTTTTCAGTCATATAGAAGTCAAGAAAGGAGAATGAACAAAAATTATATGCACAAAACTTTTAGTACTTTGATGCTAAGAGTAAACAGCAATACAACCACAATAAACAAACGAGCAAAAATGCAGAATCTCTATTCTCTACAGTGGGTCATATCCTCCATGAGATATAAAGCACCATTAATTGTACATCCGTTTTGAGTTTAAAAAGAATGATAACTACTTTGACACATACCTGAGAGTACACTTCTGGACCAAAATCAGAAGCCCACCCATCTTCTGATTGATCATAGTCCGATGGTTCCGGAACATCAAAGAATTCGTCAGCAGCATCATTAAGACCTACCAGGCTTGAGTGTTCTGAAGGTGCCCTTTCCATTGCTTCACTCATGTTCTCCTTATTTTTCCCAGCCTCAATATGTGTACACATATCATTCATGCTGTCCTCTTCACTCTGCTGCAACCTAACATTCCTTATCAACTCTCCCGAGGAAAGATCAGTGGAGGGGTATTTTCCTTGTCTTGCTTTGAAAAACTCTCTCAATGCTGCAAATGCATGATATAAATTCCCAACAATTAAATGTTTCAAATAATCAGACAAAGATATAACACAGACATACACATAATAAATAAACAGATAAATAAGATTCTGTCAGCAGATGAGATGACTACCAGCAACTCTTTCAAGCATCCGAATCGTAATAGATCGGGCTGCAGAAGTTCGAAGATAAGATTTCCAGAATTTCCAGTCAATTGCAAGCATGTGTTTTACAACTGAGTGTTTTCCTTCATTCACTGGAGATATGACAAATCCTCCGCCTGCAATAAGTGCCAAATGTTAATTTTATAGATTAACTTTTGACCATTCTGTCTTTAGACATAAATTCACTCCTTTCTCCTTTAAAAGAGACAAAAATTATGCACATCATATAAAGCAATGGGATAAGTACTATAAGCAGTATTCAAACTGAGAAGTCAAACAACGGTTCAATGTACAAACACACAAAAACAATATATAGGCATGTGCTCCTGCACAATGATATACTAGGGAGACAAAGCACTTGCATACTAAGTTTCAGCCAAAAACAGATCTGAATCGTATAATGTAAGACAGTAGAATATAGAGAACTCAGAAAGATGTAGAAAGTTCTCTTTTACTTATATATTTCAGGCATACATTACTTTTAAGGCAGGCACGGACATAGTTTTTCTGTGGGGCGCACTTCTTGTGAAACACCGAGTGGTATAGAATAACTGCAATTATCAACCAAAAGAAGTTAGTTTGCAATTCAACTGGATCTTTCCTGATTGCTGAATAAAACTTTTAAGAATTTCCTCAAAGCAATTACTACCATATGTCCCGTCATCTTCTCTTCTCCAATAGCGCCGCAACAAGAGATCCCTCCTTTTCATTCCCCTGCACACATAACGTGTTGGTAAACATATATAAAACCTCTTGTCTGCCAAACATAATGACTAGATCAGAAGTTTGAATCTGACCAAGGTAACCAATCACTATATAGCTGCTTGTGGATAATATCAGTATGACCATCAAGATGCTCAATCACACTACCCTTGTAGAAACAGAAGTCCCATCTGCAAGACAATTTGTAAGGTTACCCTACGATTTAGAAACAGAATAAGAATACTTTCCAGGATAGAGAAAATACATACTAGATTTAAAAAATAAAAATAAAAGTTCTAATTCTCTACAAAGTTAGGATATAAAGTCATATAGAGAGCAACACAGCAATAATCATGAACCAAAAAGATGAATTAAAAAGGACACCAAACACAGACGTCAATTTATGCATAGTTTTGTATTCTGAATGTAGATTTCTAATTATGGTTATTCTGTAGCAATTAAACAATAGTGTTTTAAGAGCTTATAAATGAAATGGAAGTTCATATTAACAAGGGAAAGATTACATGGTTTATATTTCTATCATGCATCAAACATTAGTACAAAATTCTACTCCATAACAACTTAAGCGGGACATAGGCTCTAGTGACACACAAAAAATTGTGTAAAGAGAACAGCCACAAACAGGTCCATCCCAGTGAATCACAATGATATATTTACTATGATTACTAACATGAGTTAATGCATAGAATTAAAGTACCATTTAAGATCCAAATCAAGCCATGTCTCTTTCAAAAGAATATAAGAGCTGTATTGGCAACTTACTCTGATCTTGAGGGTCCAAGAGACATTAGTGTCTGAAAAATGGCTTCTGAAGTTCCATCAACAACACCCACAGCCATGATTGCAGGATGGTCATCCCACTGCCAAGGAAGGACTAAAATAGTTAAAATACAATTGCATGTCAAATGATTGACTGATAAATCAGAAGCTACCAACCTTTCCATGAGAATCCCTATCTTTAGCTTCTTTAAACAGTCTAAGACCTGCATTGCACCCATTGTTTTTAGACAAACAACTGCAGCTATCTCAAAATTCACAAAAACTTGTTTCCTTCTTACCATTCTGACAGCCAAAGATTGTCCAAGGTGACGGTGCTACAACATCAGATGTCACTCTGTCCATCTTTGTGGATGAATAAAGAGTCCAGTCGATAGAATTATTGTGATTTTCACTACTGGAACCATTAGACCTACATTCATGGAGACCTTATAAGAAACTGATACATACATACATACATACAAATATAAGGAATACTCCTTGACAAAAAAAAAAGAGCATCAAGTCCCATCACACTCGTCACTTCCAAACAAACTTGAAGTTAAATGCATGTTGAATAGCAATGCTGGATGGTAACTCATTATTACACCTGAAGGACTGCCATCTGCTCTTTGAACAAGCAATATCATTCCCAGGGTACGGACCACCCTGCATATATACAACCAAGTATCAGTCTCAATCATCTTATGCCAGAAAGTTATGAGGTAAATTTACAAGAGGAAGCAGTTCAGCACCTTTAAAGCTGCTTCCTGAAAGGATTGAATCCATCTTGCTGCTTCTTCAGGACTACTAGCTCCTAGCTATAAATTGAGGATTCCACATTTCATACATGAGGTGAAAGTATCATAAACATTGAGTAACAATCATGTTGTGAGCCTCACCTTAAGTTGATCATTGTGATTAGAGCTATTATAAAGGGTGAATATGAAGAATACCTACAGTGCAACATAGAAGTTTCATTACAAAGGGTCCTTCGGCACGAACTGATCAGAAAACAAACTAGAAGTTTACTAATGTACAAGGAAAACAACAAATAATTGACATACTTTTCTGTGGATGCTCTCCCTCCCGTTGTCTGTAACTCGAATGCAGGAATCAATGATTGCACTTCTACCAGGTTCCTGAGAGGCAAATCAAGTTTTAGCTCTTAAACCTAATAAATTGTTAAACTTGTCAAACAGCCCAAACCGTGAAACTATAAACAAAGAACATCAACTAAGTCTAAAACTGAGAGTGAACCTGACTACTTAGCTTCCCTAACTGAATTATACATCAAATTGTAGACAAATACTTTCACAGAGATAAAAAGAACTGCAATAGCAAGAGACAGAAGGCACTAGATAGCTTGATCAAGGGCTAAGCCACTTCCCATTAAAGCGAACATGTTGCTTCATTGTATTATTATGCTTAAATTGGAGCTAACGATTTGCTTGGCTTATTATTATTCTCAAATCAACTCAACTTTCAATGAAAATTAGAGGGTAAAAGACTACAGAAGACCATGACATATGAATGCTAAAGTAAAATATTCCTGACACAAAAGTTGACAGTAGAATTCTCCAGAAACCTATGAGCAGTAATACCTCAACAACAAACAGACCAAAAAGAAAAGCACCAGCAAATATATGAAAGCCAGCTTGATTGAAAGAAACAATTCGAAAAAGTAAAAGGAGCAAAAAGTCAGCTAAAGAGTAAAAATTATAAAAACAAATATATTCACAACCAAGCTCTCTCTCTCTTTTATATCAAAGTTAACGCTCTAATAATGGACCTGAAAACGCGTTTGACATGAAATCATTAAGCATATGCAACTAATCCATGATTAAGCAACTAATATATATTTATTAAATTTAAATATACTAAAATATAAACAAAATATAATCAATGATCTTCTCCAATAGAAATACTACTAGTTAGTTACTTCACCAGCTGGATCAAATTTTAAAAAACTTAAAACCAGAAACGAACAGGCAATGATACTAAAGTTTAATGCCATTTCTTCACGAGATTTGTTAAATGAGTAACGAAACTCCCAGGACAAGCTTCTTCATGGACAAAACTAAGAAATTACTAAAAATGGAGTGGGAAGAAAAGAAGGAAGAGACCTGGAGAGATGAAATGGGCATGGATTTGAAGCTCTTGAGAAGATGATCTTCAAGAACAAAGTAGCGTTTCCTCGAGTACTGTAATCCAATCCGATTAGAACGAATTATATACAACCATCCTTCCATTTTCAATTCTCCGCTCTGCGAACCAGCCATTTTTCTTCTTCTCTTTTCTTTTCCTCTTTCAAATATTAAAAAAAAAATAGCAGAACAAAAGAAGAGAAGAATCCTTTGCCAAACAGAGAATTTTAACAACTGCTATGGAAATGGGATTATATTTTGATCCTCTGATCCCAGTAATGGAGTTCACACATTCAACAATCACTTTATATTTTTTTTCTTTTATGGTGAAATTAGCGAAACTCTTTCTTTCTTCTTTGGAGTTTTAATTACCCAAAAAAGAAAAGAAAAAAAAAGGAAAATAGAGAGAGAAGAGAAAACTGGCCTCTCTCCTTTCGCTGTGTTGTTTTTCTTGTTTTCTGTTTTCTTCTCTTTGTTTAAGAAAACTGAAATGGAGAAAGCGTAATATGAGACAAAGATTGCCAGTCGAATATTGAATGATGGAATTACGCAATTACCCCTCTTGTCCCCTTTCATTCGAAGTTAAAAAAAGTACGCTAAACTTCTGCACCCAATCATGTCCTCACTCTCTCCCTTTACTTGTTTTTTTTTTTTTTGGGTGAGAGCGTGAGACTCTTTCTTTACTTTTGTTTTTAATTTTATTTATTTAAACAAATTTATATTTTATACGTCTTAGGTCCTCACTCCTCATGGAACAAATTTGATTATTCAAAAGTGGGATATTAATGATTAATTAATGAAATAAAAATTGCCATTCAAATATAGAAAACATGAGAAGGCAGAAATTTCATAGTTTTTTCCTTGTAGGATAAGCAACAAACAAATTTCAAAGAAAGTTGGTTGAGAAGCTTGCAACTAACTTTGCTTGATCAAATTAATCATATCAACATATGTTCATAGTTATCATCTATATTATTGGTAAACGGTTAATATCTAATCATATAAGAAAATATAAAGTTATCGATATGTGTTATAAAATCTTAAAGGAAGTTTTTTTTTTAACATGTCTCCCAATATCAGAAAATTACATCGAATCTGAATTAATCTTAAGTCTAATACTCATTTCAGTTCTTTATATTAAGTTCTTTCGATGTAACCTAATACCGTACTTAAACGGTATCATATTCCTTCTATTCCACCCAAATAATTATTTCTTTTTAAATTCAAGACACAAGTATGAATTTTTGCAAAAATATCTATCAAATGATTGTCTTAAAAAGAAATTAGAGGAGGGAAACAAATTAGGGAAAGCAGAGTTGAATAATACTTGGATTACAAAAGGTGACAAAATTAAATATGCACTGATTTGCAACGTTTCTTTCACTTGGAAGTGGCATTAAGCGGGTTGATGACCTATTTGTGGTCCTGAATTAATAGTTATAGTTACATCTAAGATTAAATTTTGTAATGTATGTCAAATTGCACAAAGTACATACTAAATGTGTCCCCATTTGAAAACTGAATTGCTAAATACCGCACCATTTTTGCTATTCATCGCCCCATTTTTTATGCTTTTTTACGCTTTTGCCCTTTGCTTCATTTTCTAATCTTGAAACTATCACGAACGTAGAATAGCGTTAACGTGTTGTATTTTGATGACGATTTAAGAAAAATGAACGATAACGTGCCGTATTTTAATGACGATTTTAGAAAAATGTAATTTTGACGAAAATTAGGACTGATGACCCGTACCGTCCCAAGAGGGTGGCTTACCATGGTGAAGCCGCCCCAGTGGGGAGGCTCCGCCGTGGCTGAGCCGTCCTAGTGGGGAGACTCAATGTAAAAATGTAAAAAATACAAAGGGTAAAGGGCAAAAGTGTAAAAAATGGGGCGATATTTAGCAAAACTAGGACAGTATTTAGCAACCCCCATTTGAAAACCATCTAATGAACTTCTTCTTTTTTGTTAACATCCCTTGAAATTGACATTAATTAATTAAATAAAAAGAAATTGTACCCTTTTGTTCATTATCTTTACGATTAAAACACCTTGCTACTTGCTCCACTGAATTTTACAACTCTATATATTTTAACATTATGTTTGAAAACAATTGAGTGAAAATGACCATTCTCAAGATTTATATGGTCAGAATTCCTCATTTCTTCTGAAAATTGGTATGCGAACATTCCATATTCACAATCATAAGTAATTAGTTTTTTGACATCAAAGAAAGGAAAATCATAAGTAATTAGTTATGATTCATAATTATTGTGTACATTTTTTTATACTATATATATATTCCTTTTGGGGCACATATTTTCTTTACTTTTTGACTTAAAGTCTACAAAAATAAAAAATGTTAAGGAAGTGACGCAAATGGGTGTGAGCTATATATATACACACTATAGCATAGAAAATTATAAAGGACTAAACTTGGGCCGGGAGAATCTCTTGGTTGGCCTTACCTATAAAGACCTACGATTACTATAACCTTAAAAAATGAAAAGATTTAACCGGCAATTGCCAAATGGTATTAAGCTATTTTGGATGCTTTTGTAGTGTTTAACTTTTTTAATTTAAAGTTTCATCGTAAACCTGAAAATTACGAGGAAAAATGTCAATAATCAAGTTACATATAATCAATCTCAATGATCACAAATTCATAATATACTACTCCCTCTGTCTCAAATTATCTGCTTTTGGGTCAAATTAATTTTACATTTGACTTTTAATTGTAAAAAATATATATCTAATCAAATTTTCAAAAAAAAATGTTTTGAAAAAGTTTAAAACTTAACTTAATCAAAACATAATTTTTAAAAATTTAATTTTATATAAGTTTTTTTATAATTAAGGGTCAAAATAAACCTAACTTTGACCCAAAAGGGTCAGATAATTTGAGACAGATGAAGTAGATTAAATAGCAGTGGTATATAAAATAAAATAAAATAATTTTAACATACTGATCAATCACCCTAAGAATATCTTTAATTAAAATTAAAATAAATAAATAATAAATCACATTTTCACATTGAAGGTATTTTTTTGGCCAGAACAAAAGAGAATCACATTGAAGATTATTAGTATGTTAAATTTTTTTAACAAGGTTTGAAAGAAATTTAGATAAGATTGAATCGGAATGGTTAGAGCTTGATTCTATTTTAATTTATTTACATCAAAAAATATATTTAGTTATTTACTACAGAAAAGCATGGGTGGGTGTGCGCGTAATTGCGTATAATTCTATACGTAACGAACCGTGACGAAAGAAGATGAAAAAGTTGCCTAAGTTTTTTTTTTTTCCCTCTTTTTTTTTTCTGAAAAGAAAAAAATAGAAAAACCAAAAAAAAAAAAAGCGCTTTCGGCTGTATATCAGTATAGGGCATGTGGGCGGCGGTGGCTCGTAGCCTATCAACTCTGTGACCGAATCAGCCAATGATTTTGTTCTTCGTTTCGCTAAACTTTACAGTGCCCACTGCCGCCGTCGCCACTTGCCAACCACAAAAATCCTTTTCCTTTTTGCCTTTAGCCTCGCTGCTTCAGCCAACGCTGTTTATAATAATTAATACTAAATTTTCATATTATTTGATTAATCAGGTCAGCCAATGTGTGTTCTTCACGGGAAAATGAAGGAAGGAATTTTCCATCTTGTTGTTTATAAACCTTATTATATCTTTCCACATTTTATTTTAATAATGAATAAATAATTTTGGTCAATATCATATTGGGCACAAATTCAAAACAAATTTGAACTTCTGAACAATTCCTCAACTACAAACTCTGCTTTTCTTCTTTGACACTTAATAGTAATTGATTTCAATTAATACAATAGATAAGTTTTTCGCTAATATTTTGACACTTAACCTTTTTAGGATAGGGTTCTTAATGCGGTGGGGGAATTCAAATCACATCATGTATAGTAGTAGTATTTAGGTTGAGAATGCTTTTGAATTGGGGAAAAATGGAAAGCAACAACTTTTTTTTTTTTTGTATTTTTAATCAGAAATATAGGAATTTGCATGTAAAATTAAAAGTCACATAATAGTCCACCAAACCTTCTTTTTGAATGCAAAAAGATGTTTCCTTTATATCAAACCAAATTAAGTCATCCATGATCCATGCAATCATCTATCATTGCCAATTTACCACCTTCTTTCTAGTATTGATTTTCCCTATACATTCGAAAAGATTTAGCGCACCATTTCCCTCCATTTGATCCCTTTCTTTATTCATGTGATAGTATAGTACTTTCAATTTTGAGATGAAAAACCCTCACCCTCTACGAATGGGTAACCAAATCAACAATCAGAATTTTGAGATGAAAAATATTCATACATAATTATTATTATTTCATAAAAAGAAAAATTAGAGATAAATTATTAGATAGGACTGATTTGCTACATCAATTATGGTTCCAATCACTGATATTGTGCCAACTAAAAATTTAAGTTCTAAAATGTGAAATATTATTTAGGAGCAGTGCCGGAAAAAAAAAAAGAAATATTATATTTAAGTAATATTGGGACAATACCTAACATTATAGGTAGAACTTTAGAGGTTTTTTTTTCACTGAATACAATAATTGGAAGTTTCATTACAATCAAAATTCTCTCTATGTACTTGAGCAATTCAATTAGAAATCACAAATACTACTCGCATTCACTACCTTGCATTAAAAAGGTAACAAACTAATCAAACCCACATAAAAAAGACACAAAATCCATATAAAATAGTACAAAACTCACATATAAATACGATTTACATAGTGAAACTCCAATCCACAATCTCACAGTTCATATAAGGTACAATAATTAACAACATGGGTGTAACATTAGAATTATCGATTGCGTTGTGATTAATGTATCTGATTAAAATTTACTTTCAACTTTTTAAGTACTAAAATTAGCCTATGATCATGGGAAAATGTCACAGAAGGACTTGAAATTTGAAAAGACAGTAGCTCTTTATTTATTCAACTTTTATATATAATATAATATAATATAATATAATAATGATGATGATGACGACGACGACGACAAACAAATACTAATGTCATGAGTCATACATAAGAAGAAAGTAGAGAGAGGATTATTAATATAATTAAGCTCTAGACTAAACCGGTAAAGCTACCAATAAATTTCATGTTCCCTTTGTTTAGTAATGTCTCTTTCTGTTTGCCCCTATACCACCACCATATGGCTGGCTCTCTCTGTTTTTCTTTAATATAAGCATGTAATTTCACATTAAATGCTTGCCATTTGTTAGTAATATTTACAGTAATTAGGAAGATACCCAAAAAAAAAAAAGTAAGATATCATTTTCACAAGTGCAACAAACAATATTTTGTCTTATTAAAGTCACTTTGGAATATATGGTATAATTATAGTAGTTTGAATCAAAAAAATTATAGTAGTAGTAGATTAATCTCAAATTGATGAATATTTGGGGAAAAAATATTTGACTAAAAACCTATAAGTAGCATTTGGACTTGTTCTTGTTAGTTGCACCCTTTTATTTATATAATTTTCAGAGCATAATATTCAGTGTTAATTGTTACTACCAACTGTATCACACCTAAAATAATTTTAAGTATTATTCAAAAAAAAATAAATTTAAGTATATAAAATTTTCAACACCTCTCCCTCAAAAAAAAGAAAAAAAAAACCCGACCCCTCAATAAATCTATTTTTATTGTCTTTATAATAAATATCACAAATAATTGAAAATCAGTCAATTAGTGTACTAAATAATTAATTACATGTAGAACGTACTAAATAATTTTATCTGGGGCCTGAGTTTTCTCCCCATCTGGTGAAGGCTGAAAAGGATTTTTTGCTGAGCTAAGCTAGCTAATTCGAAATTTCGATTTTCGAGTATTTTACTATTTTCTGGTATATTAAAAAAAAAAAAGATTTCGAGTATTCGACTACTTTTATCCTGTTTAGATCCAACTGGGTTGCCCTGCTAATTAGGAGAATAAGACTCAATCCAAGGCCCAATTATCTCGCAAACTAGACTCAACCCAAGGCCCAAGGCTTTAAGAAATTTGTTAATCACTATCTTTTTTTTTTAAGTAATCAAAAAAAAAAAAAAACTTTATAGTGATTAGTGAAAGCTGAAGGGGTTGTTTCGGTATTTTATACCGAACAAGACAGTTTTTATTTATTTAAGGTCATTTGGTTCGCGGATAAGTTTGAATATACTCGGATGTTCAAAAAAAAAAGTTTGAATATATTCAAAGTAAGGAATGAGTTTACTGGAATGTACCCATATTAGGTTTATGCACCGTTGGGAATCAAATTTGCATACGCGTTTAACTTTGTCTTGGATATATAGTTTTCATTCCCTTCTCTCTTTTGATAACTCTAATGGGATGTTGTAGAAATTATAAAAACAAAATCAACAACCCAATAATCAAAACCACAAAACTCAACTTTATTTAATTAATCGGAAACGCATAGTGATGAAATCGCAGAAGCCATTAGCCAATGACTTTCGGCTTGCAAAACTTAAACACAAACTTTGGTTTTTTTCAACTTCAACTGACGGCACAGAACAAAACAATAAGGCTATATATGCCTAGGTTTTATATGGGATATAATCCCATGTAACATACCCACACTAAGACTTATGTAAAAACCAATATTAACATGACACCTAAGGTAACTATTTTATTACTTGGTTTAAAGTATTCCAACATAGCCTCCCTTAAACCAAGTCTTCAAGCTTCACCATGCCAAGCATCTTCTTCAGCTTCAAGAACACATCCATCTTCAATGGCTTCGTAAAAATATCAGCAACTTGCTCCTCAGATGAGCAAAACTCAACCGCGATCTCATTGTCTCTCACCAAGTCTCGAATGTAGTGATACTTGATGTCAATGTGCTTGCTGCGACCATGAAACACTGGATTCTTTGTCGTTGCAATTGCTGACTTGTTGTCACAAAACACCTTTGTAGGCTTCACATGTTCATGCTGCAACTCACTAAGCATCCTTCGCAACCATACAGCCTGAGTAGCACAACTTGCCGCTGCAATATACTCCGCCTCTGCAGTGGATAGAGCAACAACCTGTTGTTTCTTAGACAGCCAAGAGAACACACCAGTTCCAAGATGGAACGCAAAACCAGAAGTACTTTTCCGCTTTTCAACATCACCTGCCCAATCACTATCTGTATATCCAACAAGCTCCACATCATTAGCACAAGAATAAAAAATTCCATCACTAAGTGTACCTTTGATGTATCTCAAGATACGCTTAGCTGCCTGCAAGTGAGATTGCCGCGGATTCTCCATAAACCTGCTAATAATCCCCACACTATACATGATATCAGGCCTCGTAGCTGTCAAGTACCGCAAACTTCCAACTAAGCTCTTGTAGTTAGTTGCATCAACTAACTCACCACTGCCATCTTACACAAGTTTCAACCTTTCTTCAATAGGAGTCAAAATAGGATTGCAAGACTCCATCTTAAATTTCTTCAAGACATCACCAGCATATTTTTTCTGCGAAATAAATATACCAGCATCTGTTTGCTTCACCTCAATACCAAGGAAGTAAGACATCAAACCCATATCAGTCATCTCAAACTGAGCAATCATGGCCTCCCTGAAACTCACTAACAACTTTGGATTATTGCCAGTGAAAATTAAATCATCCACATACAAGCACACAATGATGATATCACCCTGCAGGTTAGATTTTACATACAAGGTATGCTCATATGAGCACCTCTGAAAACCATGATCAAGAAAGTAAGAATCAATGCGAGTATACCATGCTCTAGGCGCTTGTTTCAATCCATACAAGGCCCTTTTCAACCTGTAAACCTTGTCTTCTTCCCCCTTCCTAACATAACCTGGAGGTTGTTCAACATACACCTCCTCCTCAAGAACACCATTCAAAAAAGCAGACTTAACATCCATTTGCATAATTTTCCAACTATTCTGAGCAGCAAGTGAAATAACCATTCTAACAGTATCAAGTCTAGCAACAGGTGCAAATACCTCAAAATAATCAATACCTGGCTTTTGCTTGTAACCCTTGGCTACCAAGCGCGCTTTGAAGCGATCCACCTCACCATTGGGCTTGTACTTAGTCTTGTACACCCACTTAACACCAATTGGCTTCTTTTCCTTGGGAAGAGAAGTAAGCTCCCAAGTACCATTCTTTTCAATGGCATGTATCTCAGCATCCATGGCTTTCACCCAACAATCATCACAAGCAGCATCCTTAAATGTCAAAGGATCACAATCTGCAAACATGGCATAATGAACAATGTCATCACTATCATCAAAAGAATCCGAATCAGTATAAACCTCAAAACCCTGCAAACGAACATTAGGCTGCCTCAATCTTTGTGGGCGGCTAGAAGTTGCTGCAGGTATTGGCTCCACCTCTTGATTAACATTTATTCCATCAACAACAACAGCAGGTCTAGGCTGCAAATCCTTACCATCATTAGACCAATCCCAAACACCATCTTCATCAAAAGTAACATCCCTGCTAACAACAATCTTCTTCGTTTTCGGATTATACAACTTGTACCCTTTTGTCTCATGACTGTAGCCAATAAAAATACACTTTTCAGCTTTGTCATCCAGCTTCTTTCGCAACTCATCAGGCACATGAGCAAAAGCTATACAACCAAATACCTTAAGATGCCCAATGTTGGGCTTGTTCCCAGTCCAAGCTTCTTGTGGAGTTTTGTCAAGAACACTCTTTGTAGGACACCTATTCAGAACATAAATAGCACAAGCAACAGCCTCAGCCCAAAACCTTTCGGCAAATTTTTACTATGCAGCATACATCTCACCATATCCATGACAGTTCTATTCTTCCTTTCAGCTACCCCATTCTGTTGAGGTGTGTACCTAGCAGTCAGCTGACGCAAAATACCATGTTTCTCCAAGAAATCATCACACACAGTATATTCAGTACCCCTATCAGTTCTCAAAATTTTAAGACTATGCCCACTTTGCTTCTGAACATAGAACACAAACTTCTTGAAAGCATCACAAGCATCAGATTTATGCTTCAAAAAATAACCCAGGCCTTTCTACTAAAGTCATCAATGAAACTGATAAAATACTTACTACCACCAATGGAAGGAACCTCCACAGAGCATAAATCTGAATGAACAAGTTCAAGTGGTCTAGCTGCTCTCCAAGCCTGTCCTTTAGGAAAGACTTCCCTATGTTTCTTTCCCAAAACACAGGTCTCACAAACCTTGTCAGGAACTTTAAAAGCTGGCAACCCAGAAACCCAATTCTTTCTAGCAAGGAAATCAAGACTACGAAAATTCAAGTGCCCAAATCTCATATGCCAAAGCCAATTATCATCAACAATCACAGAAACATGGCAAGAAGGTTCATCATAATTAAGTTGCATAGGAAATAAACGGTTTCTAGACATTTTTACCTTTGCAATCATCCGATTATCAGCATCATAAATAGTACAACCATGCTTGTTGAAGTGCAAATCATAATCCTTTTCAGCTAACTGCCCCACACTCAATAAATTCTGACTGACATTTGGAGAGTAAAAAACTTCAGAAATAAAATTCAATGTCCCATCCTTCAGCTTGATGCCAATTTTGCCTTTCCCATATACCGGTATGGACCGGTCATCACCAAGTCTCACTGATCTACGAAACGAATCATCAAAGTCGGAAAACAAAGATTTGTTTCCACTAAGATGATTACTGCAACCTGTATCCAACAACCATTGGCTATCATAGCCATCTTCACTATCTGAACTAGCTAGCAACAATGTTTCAGTGCAATCACCACCATTCCCTGCTACTTTAGCATGATGATCTCTATTTTCCTGTCTCTTAGAACGACAATCTTTACTCAAATGGCCATACTTGCCACAATTATGACATTGAATATGTGACTTGCATGCAGATTGATAATGCCCATACTTTTGACATTTATAACACTGAACATTAGACATATCATGAGTTTGATCAGTATTACCTTTTCGATCAAAGTTGCCTCTGCGATCAAAATTATTTCTGCCAAAACCTCTACCACCTTGCCTTTGACCAGGCCTGAAATTTCTGCCTCTCTGCTGGCTGGATTCGCCTTTATTTGATGCTTCAACTTTCTCCTTCTTCACATCAATTTGAGCTTTCAATGCTTGCTCGACAGTTCCTGTAGACCTCTCATCTAACTTATATTCACGTGCCTCCAAAGTTCCCTGCAGACCAGCAATAGTCATAGTTTTCAGGTCCTTCGACTCCTCAATGGTAGCGATAACATCAAAACGCTCCGTTAAGGTCCGAAGAATTTTCTCCATAATCTGAACATCGGTAAGAGTTTCACCATTGGCCTTCATATTGTTAACAATTTTCTGCGTCCTCGAAAAATAATCAGCAATCTTCTCATTCTTCTCTTGTTGAAGCAGCTCAAACTGCCTCCTGTATGTCTGCAACTTCACCCTTTGAACTGGTGCTACACCTTGATAGGACTCAATCAAAGTATCCCATGCTTCTTTTGATGACTTCACATCAATCAGCTTCTGAAAAACTGACATCTCAACACATTGCATTATATGGTGGATGGCTCGATCATCTTTCTTGCGAAGATTTTTCAATTCATTCTTCTGGGCAGCTGTCCAACCAGTAGTATCTTCTGGTTGAACGAATCCCTCCTCAACAACTTCCCACACATCTAATGATTTTAGAAAAAATCGCATCTGCACAACCCACTCTTGAAACAAGTTTTTACCATCAAATTTAATTGATGGAGTTTGCACAAACTGCATATTTGTAGCCATCAGGATCTTATGGCTCTGATACCAAATGTAGAAACTATAAAAACAAAATCAACAACCCAATAACCAAAACCACAAAACTCAACTTTATTTAATTAATCGGAAACGCATAGTGATGAAATCGCAGAAGCCATTAGCCAATGACTTTCGGCTTACAAAACTTAAACACAAACTTTGGTTTTTTTCAACTTCAACTGACGGCACAGAACAAAACAATAAGGCTATATATGCCTAGGTTTTATATGGGATATAATCCCATGTAACATACCCACACTAAGACTTATGTAAAAACCAATACTAACATGACACCTAAGGTAACTATTTTATTACTTGGTTTAAAGTATTCCAACAGATGTTATGTACGTTTATTTCTCATCAAAGTTCTGCTAGTTGTACTCTGAACTAATTTTCAGATGTTATGTACGTTTATTTCTCATCAAAGTTCTGCTAGTTGTACTCTGAACTAATTTTCAATTAATTATATCGTAGTTTTTCTTCTTGTAAAAAAAAAAAAAGATTCCCACACACCACAGTAGAGGGAATGCGCGTGTATGTGATTAACCACCTTGATTGGTGAGTATCGACATTACCAACAATTCCCATCATTTCACTTAACTAGTCTCATACTCGACCATCCCGTCACATGGATATATCCTATTATCCCGAACCAGACAGCCCTTTGTAATAAGTAATAACGTGGTAAAAGGGGGCTCACCAGTCACCAATTGGTGGGTAAAACGCAAAGCTGTTTCCAGTTGGATTTCTATTATTGCACCTCCCATCACCCCTTCATTTAAAGCAATGTTCTAAAATTACGTATTAAACCGAAAACCCGGTTTCAAAATAATACAACTACGTGTTTGTTTGGCATTGTCACATTGATTTGATATCTCATGAGTTAGGGTATTTGTCCCTTTCACATGAATTTGAGTTCTTAAGGGGAAAATGTAATGATATAATAAGAATTAAAATTTGGAATTGAGCATATAAATAAATAATTGGCATGAAAACTAGAATTGCCTTAATAAATTGAGTACTACTCTCTATATTCCATCATCATCAATTTTACTACTACAATAAGATTTGAAGAGGAAATGATTGGTTTATTTAAAGAATTACGCTCGATCGAGGAACAAAATGTTTGAAGAACGAACACCTTAATACACAAAATCTTTATAACCAAAAAAAAAAAAAGAGAAAAAATCCTGTTTTGCTCTTTAGGCAAGCGAATCCTTGTCTGAATTCTTAACTTCATGTCCTTCTTTCTCTAGAGCCAGGAATGGTGTTGCATCCTTGTCTTTCAACTGACACCAAAAATGTAAAACAAAAACAATTCTCACTCAAACCTTTCTTGGGATTTAAGACATATCAGAAAAAAACAGAGGAATTTATTACCTGAGACCCCAATGGATCGGCTTGTTTCTTTTTGTTTTCCTGGGTGCAAAAATATGAATACAAGCCCATTCCAAAAATGGCTACAAGGATTCCAATGATGTTCCTTTCTGTAAATGGGTCATGTAGCAGTGTATAGCCAAAGGCAAGAACCAGACAAGTTTTAAGGTGGCCAAGAACTTGGTATGTCACTGGGGATGTTTTGCCAATAACCATAAATGTACTGAAGTTGACAGATACAGAAATGATGCATGAGAGGATTATAAATGCCTGCAATTTTTCAAAAAAAAGCAATCAATTATATCAAAAATAATCTCATTAAAAAAAAAAAGAAAGAGAAGTTTGGTTTTGATCATTACCAAGACTATGGGAGAATATTTATAAGCAAAAACATTTTGCTTGGTGAGGAATTGATCTACCAAAGGGCCTGAGACAAAAAGAATAGCTGCTTGAAATGGGGCTGATTGGTACAGCAACTGGGTTGAGGAAACATTCAGCCTCTTCTGAATTGTGTTTGTCAGCTAAATTCATCAAGTTAAAGAACATATTTCACTCTCAAGATCTTAAATTTAATTTTTATTTGCCATATGAATGTTGTAATGTAAAATGTAAATGCTTGTGATAAGTAAAATTTTCCCTCGGTTTCTGACAAACCAAACATGAAATAAAAGGATACAATTTGGCCGACACAGGTTGTTATAATGGCAAGAATAGAAAGGATTGTTCCGACAAAATTGAGCTGGAGATCTGTTACAGAAGCAATGCCAACTCCAAGTAGTAAGACAAGGAGGGACAGCTTTATCTTTTGGCTGCAAAGAGTTTAAATAAAATAAAAAGTTCTGGTGAGCTTTCAAATCTCCAAAACCCTAAATTATTAGAAAAAAAAAAGAATGATTATGTAAAATTACCTGAATTGTTTATTTAGGAAGACAGTTTCCAATAAGACAGTGAAGGGAATGATTGCAAGTTTGGTCATCTGCCATAGTAAAACCAAAACAAAGATTATTATAGGCTAAAACTAACAACAAGGACTAGGGTTTGAATTTGAAACAGAATTTTCTCATTAGTCAAAGTGAAAGTCAACCTGGTAGAATCCAATGGAGTTAAATCCAAGGCTCAAGTTAAGAAGTCCAATGGAAACACCATTAAGGATGCCAAAAAGCATCACAGTTTTCATGTCAATGGATTTATTCTCAAACAGATTGAATCGTTGCGCCGCGTGAAGGGTGCAAAATGTTACCATCAGATGCCAACTAGTCAGTGTTGTGGCTGCAGCAGTAACAAAACTACTTCACTTTTCTAATTCCTTTGATATATATATTATAATAATAAGGATTAAGGAATAAAAAATTGTTATGTTATGTGTTGAAGAAAAAAAAAATAGACTAATTACCAAAAGGGAAGCCAAGATTGCTCATCAAAGCTTTGTTGCATATGACAATGGAGACAGATGATGCAACTGAAAGAAACAGGGCGCCAATGACACCCAATTGGAAGCCTGACATTTCTCCCATATTTTCTGAAACAAAGGAAATAAAAATAGATTAGAAAAAAAACAAATCAGAAAGACACTTCACTTTAAAAAATTGCAATTTGATTTATAAAAAAGTCTATTATAAAAAAAATGTAAGTTTGAAATTTTGAACATTGTTGGGTTATCCTCTTTGGCCTAAAGCTCAACAAAATATGCAGCTTATATCATAATTCATATGCTAAAAGGCAAACTATGGACATAGATTCTTAAAACATGTATAGATATATATGCAGCAAAGAAGAAGCAAATTGAACACCCATATAAGTGTTACCTTAGAAAAGAAGTTAAGAAACTTTGGAGTTTTAGGAGCCCTGAGAATGATTCAAAGAAAGAAAGTTGAATTCAGTTGCATTTCATCAAACACATTCCAATTGAGAACTAAACTCAGAATGAACAGACCTTTGAAAGAGTTTAAGTAAGTTTACAAAACTTGTTTGACAGAGGGCTCCTACAACTCCATAAACAAACCAGAAAGAACAAAGTTATAACGAGAAGCGAGCTCGAAAATCAACTGAGAATGAGAGATTTTTGAGCTGCAGAAGCTTAGAGAAAAGATGGAGAGAAAGAAGAAAGAGAAGAGAGAGAGTTGATTGTGGCTTGTGTTAGAATGTAGGTTTTTAAGAAGGCTTTTTATGTTAGATTGTAAAGTGGGTTGGTGCCTAACTCTGTTTCAATTTTAAGTAGTACTTAGTTTTTGTATTTGTTCTTCCAGAAGCAAAAGCTAACGATCAATTTAAGCAAGGAAGACAGTCAAATTTTTGTTTAAAAAGCCGTTGAGATTTACATATTAAAACTTCATTTTCCCTTTGTTTTTATCTTCATTACTGTTTTATCTTTTAATTTTCATTGTTTAGCCGCATGGGTCATCTTGGTTCAATACATTTGGACCGTCTCAAAAAAAAATATTATTATAATAATATTGCTATCTAAATTACTTATGAAGGTGAATTGTTGTTTTGTTGGTCAAAGTGATTGATTTTTAAGCTTTCAAATTCAGTGGGGAAGAAGATCAATGTCACAGTCAAATGGGGTCTTCATAATAACCATTTTAGCTAACCCTTTTTTTGTGTACCAGCTTACCTATATTTTAAAGCATTTTTAGGGACAAAAAAAAGATTAAATGAGCCTTAACCCACAAGGCAGGAAGGTGAGATGAACATTTTCTTATATATGTAAAATGAATGTTTTTTTGAGGTACCTGCCAATGCAAGCAAAAAAGAGGCTTGCCATCTTCAAAATCAATTGGGGGGGAGTTTGGTAAAGGAAAAAAAAGCTTCATTTTCACTCATGAAAAGCCCTTTTCTTGGCTTCCTTTAAGCATCACCATCAACCAACCAGGCAAATTAGGAAAAACCCTTTCTCATATTAAGCCACCTAGTGTTAATGTCTCTGTTCTTGAACCAAAATCAACAAATTTTTAGATTTCTGCTGACAATTGAAGCATTCATTTACCAAGTTTGGCTAAAAAATAATCATAATTTTCGCCGTGACGGGTATAAATATACTACCTTCAAAGATGCTTAGGAGATTGATTCATGTGTAAATAAACTCTGTATTTTTCTGTATTTGTCTATAGAGAGTACATTACAATTTACAAGGGGGTAGGAGTTCAGTTCAAAGTATCAATGGTTTTGGGTAGTGGTTTTTCTTACAAGGCATGGAACCAGCATCATGAAGATCACGAGGAGTTTGCTCAGTTTCAGACATGATCGGATCCTAGGGAAGATCATCACTCATCAGCTTTAGCTTTTACCAACTTGCTCATGGGCGTGAGTTGGTTTCTCAGAAAAAAGAAAATCTTTCAGTGCAAGATGCTAAATGAGGTTCAACAAAATCATACACTACTTATTTAGCCGTTACATGACAAAATTCAAGGATGAAAGACTAATAATCTTATTTAGATGCAATAAATACATAAAATAAAGAAAACAGTTGCTTCAACTTACCGTTACAGTTACTGAAGTATTGATGAAATCAGCATGAAAGCTCTTCCTTGCCTGCCTTATTGGCTTTAAATTGTCATTTTGATAAACCCATATCTTAAGTAACAAATCTTTGGGTTTATGCCAAATTGATGAAACTCAATCAGGTGCCACCATTGTTCTTAAGAGGAGATCTTAAATAGCTCCAGATATAAATGCAAGAAGAAAAAGGATTTAAGAAAAAAAAATTATACTCCTTTTATATAGCTGTTGAAATCTTAAGATACAAAATGGTGGCTCAGGGGAAATGAGTCCACCCTCTTCAGCCAACAAGAAAAATATGTCACTCAATATTAACCCTAAACAAACATCAGGTGAGATGATACATGTACAAACGGTTGCTTGTTGACAATGAAAGAGGTGGTGAGGATGGGGGGAAGGGTTGCAGAGAAAAGAACAAAAGAATTATGATTATGATCCCTTTCCGATCCGAGCAAGGTATGCCTTGTCTGCACTGGCCAGCCGATTCTGAAACATAGACCACTCGTTTTTGCATCTTGCTCTTACCTGTGAATAGGAAGGAAAGAGAGATGTTAGTTGGTTTGGAGATTTGATCTTTCTCTAATTAAGATAAGTTTCAAATCTAAGCAAAATTTAGGATTTCATCCCTCTTTTACTTTTTATAGATAGATGTTTATGTAATTTTCATGACAGGTGCAACATATATAATTTGCCCCCTTCTTAAAGAGCAAGAAAGCAAGACCATGCAACACATTTGGACATCAAATGAACAATTTTCTAGAAGAAGGTACATATAATGAGGCCAAATCACAAATATTCATACCCCTTCCCAAGGAGCTTTACCACCCTCTGAATTGCCCTGAAATTCAAAAGAAGCTCATATTAATGAGATTTGAGTCAGGAAAAATGACAAACATTTCAATTCAATAGAAGCAAGGAAATGCAAAAAAGTAAGTGAAATAGAGAACAACACTATTGCTACAACATGCAATAATGTCAAAATTCATCACCCCAGGAACCAGTTCCATGCTTACCACCCATGCCATCACACAGATGGATAATAAGGAATATCCAGACAGTTAACATGAAAATTTGAAGGAACCGTGCTAAATATGAGCAACAACACCATTCAGAGTTATAAGGTTACAAAAACATCAGGCAAACTGATGCAGACTTACCTGGTTCCCCAGAGATGGAATCACTTGATGAATAATCCACTGTGAATCCACCACACCAATTTTCTCATGTGCAGGCTGTAGAGAAGAAAATGGCAGTTTAATATAAAATAAAATAAAAGGTCCAGGCTGATAAATAAAACATGAAGCTCTCAAATCTCACCAGTGCATGCTAGTAGAAGCCAGCATGGCATGTTATAAGATAATTTTTTTGGTGAAAATGTTATAAGATAATTGAATTTAATATCAATCTCACTAGAAAATTCTCAAGGTTTAACAGTTTGTACAGACTGGTCCATTCAATTATTTCTATGTGTTATTGTCATAAGAATGCTTTCCTAAATTCAAATGTTGCTGATTTTTCCAAAGAGATTTGGTAATTATAAAGTATTTTCTCAATAATGTCAAAAAAAAAGGGTATTTTCTCAATAATCTGATTCTCCATCTAGCAAAAGCTTCCATGGAGTCTTATTGTCTTCACGGAAGGGCACCCAATGATAGAAATGAAATGGCAAAATGAGACAGAAACCACTAACCTCAACACATCTTCTCAGAGCGAAATCCAATCCCCATCCATGCACCAAATCATTCTACAAAAACATGATTTGTCAGGCACTTAAGTATCATTGAAAGGAAGGAGGACAAGTAATTATTAATTATTATAAGTATCTTTAGTAAACAGTCTCCTATGTTCCATTCCAAATTTAAGCCGTTTTATCATTAGAGAAGTTAATAATGGAGGGAACTCATCCTAAAAGGTGCTGGTCTATGACTATTATGAGCAGGTTCATATTTTAAATTTTCCTAGATAACTTCATATTCAAGTTTTTATTTACTTGAATATGAAATAACAGTTCTCTTCATACTCAAGTTTTTATTTACTTTTAGGCTGCTGGCAAACTAATCCTCAGATTAGCAACTTGCACCAAGGTTCTCTACTCTTGACAATTAGGACAGCATCAGAACTATTAACTAGTCCTGTTTTGAGAGACTATAAAGCAGATAGCAATAGCATCTGCAATCTATCTAGTCAGCTAATCTCTCAGCATGTAAATATTCTAAATAATGTGGCCATAATCCAAAAACTCCTTAAGCATACTTTACCTGAATCATATGCCATACACAACGCCACGCTTCCCGTGAAAATACAGGTGCCATAATTTCCACAAAACTGAAAGTAAGCAAGCAATCATAATTGCTCAGTAACATATTGAAAAGTGCAACATACAATGTGTGAGCTTGAGTATTTAGAATAAGAGAGAGGGGGGAGGAGAGAGAGAGAGAGAGCATACGCAGCACATGGTGGCAAAAGTGGATCGCTACACCAGCCTGGTTTCTCTTCAGTAACCCTGTAAACCATGTCAAAATGAAGAACTTCAGAGGATATATATTATATATTCAAAAAAATAATTTTTCATAGGTACGGTAGTTGAGGATTTATATGCCACGAGAGAGAGCGTACTTGTGAACTTCTTGGTCACCTCTCCTCTTTGTCATCTGCCATGTCAGTCCATTATTGGGCTCCAAACCTGGTTGCGAGATATCCAGGCCATGTTTCTTGACCAGTTCAATATATCTGGTAATTTGTATGGAGAAAATTAGATAGAAACATATACACATTGAAATTAAGTGAAAGACATAACTGGTTGTGAAGACCAACCTATCTGCATTGAAGTGTTCCACTCCCAGATCTTCATCCCAGATGAAAATATATTCATAAGCGGCGACTACATCTGGATGCAAAAATCTTTTCGCATACCACCTGAAATATATGGGGGCAGGACATAAAAACAGGAAGCACAATCATCATCCCTCTAAATGAAAAGAAGTATAAGCTAATCTTAAAGGCAGCATTGGAATTCAGAGATGCAAGAAATAGGCTAACACTCATCAAAAGCTACTCATAACTGACAAGATTTGGAATGAGAGACATTTTGACCATTCAGAACATAAAACTTACCATTTTGTTTGCTTCTTCACACTAACATGGATTGCATTCTTTGACCACTCAAACTGGTCCCATTCAGTTGTGTGGCCATCATAATGAAAAAGCAATATCTGGAAATCTTCAGAAAACTACCTCAACATTTAAGAATGTAGGTGTCAGAAACCCTGGAAACTATAATGGGAAAAGACTAGAACAAAGATGGAATGGTCCAATTGTCTAACCTTTTTAACACATTTATCAATATTATTCCTCTGTTCGATACCAACTGTAAATGTTACTAGATACTTTGGTTTCTTCTTCAGATCCTGCAAATTTAAGGAATCAAGCGTTTTAAGACATGCCAAAGTGCATTTTAGCACATGAAAGGCGTATGCTTGGCAGCGGACAATCATAAGGATATAAGGCCAAAATGGCCCTCATCCAGCAGAAATATTATAGAAGAAACATCATGATAAAATGCATGTAACATTCCTAGTCAGAAAGATGTTGAATGATAAGGAAAGCTCAAACCATTTGCTTAGATAATATTATTGAAGCACCAATATCATGATATTTCTAGATTAATAGTACTTAGGTACTCATACCTCACTAGGTTCACCCCATAATCTGCGCAGGTAAAAGTCAGATTCTGAAACGACAATTCCTGGAGGTAATAATTCTGCACCACGAGGATTGGTTGGAACATATATCTGTGCAAGACACACAATCAGAAAACAATAAACAACATAGATTGAAACCAGACCATCCTGTAACTGGGAACAAAGAGCATGACACCACACAAAAAGCTGGATAACAGATCAGAGTCAAGCTAATCTAACACAAAGTAGCAAACAAAACTCCATATTGTTGCCCGGAGAATTTGAAAATAAACAATTCGACAATTATCAATTATACATCTTCCCACTCACAAATAACAAAAGATCACAAGACAAAGGGACGGAGAGTAAAGCATCACAGGCACCTTAGGAACCTCGGTCTGGGTTATTTCAGGAGATCTGTCTCTAAGGTAACTGTTGTCATCAGGTACGGCTTCAAGAGATGATATAAGGCTTGAAGGTAAGTGAATCTGCAGAGTTTAAAAGCAAAGACATGGATGATTAATTAATATTTTAAAGTGCTTGCTGCTAGATACTAACAAACGCAAACATATACCTTGTTAAAAGAAACGGATGGAAACGAAACTCCAATAAAGAATCCAAAAACGACTCCAAGAATTGTTGTGATTATGAGCCTGGCACTATCATTTGTTTTCTTAAAAACACCACTGCAAAGCATTGAAATAGTTTAAAAGGGACCCGAAGATATGTTATCATAAGCAAAGAGCCAAGAGTATCAAATACATAAGAATGCTGTAAGGCCAAAAATAACTAGTATTACTTACTCCACTACTTTCTAATAGTGAAAGGCAATAGCAATAAATAATTAAAGAACAAATTCTAACCTGCGGTGCATGGTGCCCATCTCCTTATACTCTCTTGCACTTGATTTAGAAGGTTAGATGCCCACAAGAATACTTATCTCCCATAAGCACCTTCAAGAGCAAATGGGGCATTCTTCGAGCTCACCAAAGTGAAGCAACTCTAATCTTCAACAGAGTTTCACCTCTGATCTGATCAGTATGAAGTCTCGAGCTTCAATATTTAAAGAAAGTATCAAGATTCCAACAAAAAACCTGCAACACTTTATATTTCAAGAGAGTACCCCAGATTAGACGAAGAAAGTGAGCTAGAACAGCAATGACAAGCCTAATTGAGATTTTCTTAAGATGATGCAAACGAAATCCAATCCAAAACCTTAACATGCTATGTTTTAGCTCAGCCATTATTAAAGTTCCACACTTTGAAAATTAATGGCACAGTTCCAGCAATTTTGGACCATGCTTAGTTTTAAGATGCAATCTACTGTAAAGAAATCTAACTAAAAAAATGCATAGCAAAACTATAAACACTTTCAACAATAACTTTCATAAATAATGCTATTGTATACTGTTTTTACTCTCCAAAATCACTTCTTTACTTTTCCATTGTTGGGTTCATACGCATTTCACCATCCCTTTCCATCTCATCTTTTCTAAAACCCAAAATGCAGATTACTTTAAAGTAACCCAAATAACCGCCAAAAATTGCACAGTGAACAAGCAAATACCAAATTAACCCGAAAAAGTTCTAAATTTGCATCTAAAAAGATAACATTTTTAAGCTCTGCTAAAAAAAGAAAAGCTAAGCCATTCCATTCGAATTCTTGATCTGGATACTATAAAAGAAAAGATTCACATTCAACAGAAACTCAGATGCTTAAACAAATGCAGTAGCATCAATTGTAAAATAAAAAAAGAACGGCTTTCCAAAGAATGAGAAGTTTACATTTCAAGATCAAAGCCGAGAGGAAGAAGAAAACCCCCAATAAAAGAAGAATCTACCTTTCTAAAGATTTTGCTATCAAGAAAAAAAATTTATGAAAAAATAATAAAAACTCAACAAAAAGGGGAGAGAATCAATTTTGAGAAGAAAAATGTTAGGGTTAGAAACTTACGGGCTTTTTTAATTTCTTAAATGCTTGATCAGTTGATCTCTTATGTCACACAGAGAGAAAACAGGAAAAAAGTAGGGACTTTTTTTTTTCCTTTTCTTTTCTTTTCTTCTCTCTCTAGTGAAAAAGAGAGAAAGAGAAAGAAAGTTACACCTGGATTTTGTTGTGTGTTTGCTGTTTTGGGCTTAGGGCTCAGAACCGAAAAATGTTAAAATTATTAATTATAATTAATAATTAATTACTACTCAAAACTCAATTGTATTATGTTAAAATTATTAATTAGTTAATAATTAATTACTACTCAAAGCTCAATTATTAATAGATTTTTTACTAAATGTACCCAAAAAAATAGATTTTTTACTAAATATATAATTTAAGAAATACTAAAATTTAAGAAATTTTACAAATGTATCATTCAATATAGGATCTCACCAACAAGGGGATGGATCAAGTGGTAAGTGGCCTGTTCCAGCTTAAGCAGGTCTCGGGTTCGAGACCTTGCGTACGCAGCTGCCCCTGTTGGGAGACTCACCCATCATAACTAGGTACGCGACGCGGGTCGGATCCCGATTACCGGATGGGATAAAAAAAAGTATCTTACTCTTTTTTTTTGAGCTAAAAAAGTATCTTACTCTTGTATATTGTCTTTTCTGGTCTAAAATTTCTGTTTTAGTGTAATGTTTTTAAATAATTTATGGTCGGTCAAGCATCCTTATCAGATCCGGCAAAATTTTAGTTGTCTTGCAAATTTTTCTTAGTTTCATTACTGAGGATCTAAAATTGAATTACATTTGTCCATCTTTTAGAATAATAATCTAAATCTAAGTTCCAATAGCTAACTAATAATAATCACATAAGGAAATTATATTTAAATTAGGTTTCTTAATGCAAATATATTAATTTAGTAGCAGTGTTTATTTGGACTTTAGGTTGTTGGGTATCCACTAAAAACAAACTTATCTTATCGTATATTCGATCTAGAGTCATATTTTTTAGGAAATATTCGCTTTAGATAATTTTCTTACAATTTATTACAACAAAATATATAGTAATAGTATTTTAGTTTAATCAAAATGTCATATATGAGTCACTAAGATTCAACATTTGAGACCTTGTTTGCCGAATAGAATGAACTTAATATCCAGATCTAAATTCGAGTTTTGTTAATGGAAAGAAATTATAAAAGTTGTTTCTCATTTATCTCATTTATTTCATTTATTTTTTTTTTAAGTTTAGATTTGTCTTCACTCTGAACTAGTTAGACCCGATGTCACTTTTTTATGGATAATGGATTGTTTGCAACCCAATTCTAATTTTTTTTGAAGAACCCAATTATAATTTTGAAACATCCTAGGTAACTCTAGACAAATATTTCCCTCGGTTCACCACCAACCACTTTAAATATGTTTATGGGAAGTTGCAAATCCATGGGAATTTTGGTGATCAATCAAATTTTTGTAAGAATATATGAACAAATAAATGCCATTTGTTATTCCCTTGTAGCCTGACAAAACCTACCCAAATACTATCTTGATTTGCAAGCCATTCTCAATGATATTCCACACATTATTAGAATCAGATGAGCCCAAAGAGGTTTAATTTCCTTTTCTTTTGCTTTATGGAAGACAAATACAATTTACAGCAGAGCCACTTTTGGCTTCTTCATTAGCTAAACATCAACTCTTCCTCATTAATCCTTCAGATCAAGGAAGAAACGATGTTAAACCTTTGTTTCCCACTGTTTCTCCCCACTTTTTTATATTGTTCCCATGATTTTCCCATATCAACAAAGTAAAAAATGCTAACAAAACTATTACAATGTGTTTCTTTTTTTCCTGAAAGAAATAAAGAATAATAATTAACCAAATAACAGAATGATTTCAAATCAAACGAATTTTGAGCATTGCTGTGGAAGCCCTGAAACATGATCAACTGTCACAATTTCTGTAGCATTATCACATCTCAACACATCTTGGCCAAGCTTGGCACCAGCAGCCTTGAGCCCCTTCAATGAAACTGCCTGGTTGAAAAGGTTAATTGATGGCAGCTTTGATGCAGGAGGCAACTTCCCATTAGGCAAAAAGTTTCTGAAATCTTCCTGCAACAATGGGACTTCAAAATCTGCCTTGTCATGTCTAACAACATTGTCTTTTGCACTGATATGAGCCCCTGGTTCCATATGGTTCGTCGAAAAGCTAGCCTGGTTCGGGAAGTTAGGGTAAAGGCTAACGTAACCTCTAAGGTACATCATGTCAATGAGGAACTTCTTCCATGAAGCTTGCCAACCATTTGTTCTAGACTTAGGGATTTGAACTGGATTTGCTTTCGCGTCTTCGGTGAACCTCATGTTCATGTAAACATAGAATTCTCTCCAATGTTTGGGGAAGAAAACTGCACCCCAACTGCATGGTAGCTGGTGCAGGTAAGGCGTATGAGGGTGAATGCGCTTGAAGAACTCGGTTGGATTCCATTTAGGCCTTTCTTTCACAACTTCAACTATCCGAGGCGTGTATAGAGAGATGGATGAGAGCTCAGGAAGGGAAATTTGAGGGTCATAATGGTAGGCTAAGAGTGCATATTTGATCCATAGATAGTAGTAAGGAGAGACTTCAATATCATCTTCAAGTAATAGGCCATAGTCATCATCTGATGCAGGGTACCAACTCTCACTGACTGCTCGAATTAGGCCGCCTTGAATGATTCTCCTTCTGAGGGTCTTAGGACCATGAGGCCACTCAAATGAGTCTACTAATTTAATGGTTGCTTCATCCACTTTACTGTCCATGTTGAAGCTTATAGGTATCTCATCCCCAAGGTAATATGCATCAGTGAGAGATTTAAGAAGCCTTGTTAATGAAGTAACACGGTTTTGAGTAATTATGTTGACAGAGATCCTCATTCGGTTCCAATCTGCAATTGACAAATTTGATCATTAGTCTTAGATGATAGCTCATTAGGTAAATGAGTAGCAAGGATACCACATATCTTAAAAAGACACCATATTATGTGTTAGAATACCCTTTTGAGATTTGCTGAATCTGACTCTTCATTCTTGGTGGATTCCAACAACTCCACTCAAAGTCTATGCCTAATATTAAAATTTTATACCTAAATGTATAGTTTAATGTTTGAGGTACCGGGAATCCTATTGTGAAAGTGTATGCAATTTCTTGATTCACTAAACATACTTGACAGCCTTAAAAGATTGCAATTATTTACCCTTCTAACTGATGGCTAGGCTTGATATTGCTCTAAATTAAGGAGAAAAAGGTTGAAATTCTTACTTGGCAATGCTGTTGATCTTAGATCAGCCATCCATAGAACCTTTGAGACAGAAGGCCTAGGTAAAAGTACAAGTGCAGTGCCATTTGCATTCGTCTCAGACGCCATCTTCAAAGCTTTCTTCACATTGGTATCAATATCTGTCACAGTAATCACCACACTAGGGTTGTGCATTTTGATCAATCCTTTCATGCTAGAGTAAACTGCCTGCAGAACTGGGACCTCAGATTTTGATGTTCCTGAAAGTAACCCAATTTGCAAGTCGAAAATCTTAAATCTTCGCTCTTTACAAACCACCTTAGGCCATTTCAAAGCTTCTGCAGCATCTTCACAAGAGCAGAAATTGCCTCCAGAGACTACAATATAGGCCTTCTTGCCAACAGTAGACCTGAACTTTTCAAGCAATGGTGCAAGTGCCTTGACCTCATCAACCGAGTGAGCATAAAAGAGAGCGTCGATCTTTTGAGGATACATTGCAGCCCATTGAGTTATATAACCAGTTGTTAGTGCCCTCCACCATTGATCATCTCTAACTTGAACTATGTCCTTGAAGATTACTGTTGTTTCAGACACATAGGCAAGCCTATGTTCACTGTCACCCCATGTTTCTTTGTCTGTTGGGTCAACAGGAAGAACAAATGAGCCTGCATTTCTGTATTTCTGAAGCTGATAGCTGCACAATTTTGCAAAAAAATAAAAATAAAAATAACCATCAGAACCATTACTCAAAAAATTATCCAAACTATATTCAGCAACTAAAATTAGCATTGATTTAATATCTGATTTTCGTTATTTCATCGCGATCATCATACTAGTTCTTCTACTAATGTTAAAAGTTTTTACTATAAACTTGCTGTACTTGTCATTTTCTCTGAAAACAGGAACGTAACAATTTTGACTTCCAAGATCCCAGATTAATTCTGAAAGGGTTTTCACTTCTGTAAGAACCCTAAGTACCTTGGATCCAACCTAACACTCAATAATGTTGAGATAGTGCTAGAGAGAATCTTAAAGGTGAGCACTATTTCCAACCAAATTTTCATTTCTTCTAGAAATCTTTAATTTAAATCAGACAAATCATTGATGCAGAACTATCAGTAATGGAAACAGGATACAGAGTATCCATCCTTAACTGGAACTAACATATAAAAAAAATCACCATTTCCTCAAAAGGGAATACAATATTCAGAAAAGCTAAACAAATTATACTATTAAATTGTATAGAAAAGATTCTCTCATATAAAATTCACTGAAAAATTAAAAAAAAAAAAAAAAAACAGAATTAAGTAGACAACTAGTACTAGTACTTCAAATGCTTATCCGAGTCAACTTTCAATACTATCAACACAATTACATCAGGTTAGTTGCACGGTCAACTTTCTATAACATTAAATTGTAACTCTTAACATAATTCATCAAATATTTAGGGAATCAATCTCTTCTGCTATAATCATCACAACAGACCTAAAATAATGAATAAATTGTTTGTATACTATTGAACAGGTGACCAAATCAATGATGGTGAAAATGACTTTGGACTGTCTGTGCCATGGTTGAATGGTGCAGAAACATGGAAAAATGAAAATCTGTGAAGGTTTCAGACACGGTAAACATACCTAAGGTGCAGATCTTCGCCGGTCATGAATGTGAAAGGCGTCTCAGTGAAAAGTGTCTTGACAAGCTCTGCAGATAAAAACCATGAGCTAGAAAGAAAATCCACCTGCACAATTTTATCAACTGTAATATCATAGGCAGGGTCAGGCAAGTAAAGGCCTGCCTCCTTGGACCGAAATTTCCGATAGCTTGGGAATGTAAAATCCTTCTGTCTAAAAGGCAAGATCCTTCCTATGCTGCCCAGAACAGAGTTCTGATACTTTTCGGTACCTGCTACGTGAGATAAAATCTGTAGCATTTTCTTCCCTGGAATCATGTCATCATCAAGGATATAAACAAGATCAGCTTCAGTTTGTAAAGCCATTTGGAACCTGCCATAGTACTTGAAATCATAGCTTGAACTAATGAAGCTGATCCTTGTATCATTGTAACTCTCAACAATTCTCTTTAGAGACTGCTCGTTTGGACTCCCAAAGGAAAGCACCCAAACATGATGGAATGGAAGTGTTTGTTGAAGCAATGAATCAAGTTGGGCACAAAGTGTTTTTCTCTTGAAATGGTTCAAGAGAACTGTCACTTTAGGCCTATTTGGACCTCTCATATCCCATTTTGACTTCATTGCCATTAGCTCAGCTAGAGTTTCTGTTCCAATGGACTTGCCTTGAAATCCAAGTATCTCATCATACAACTCTCTCTTAAACTTGATCATCTGAACATCATTTGACTTCTTCTGCACGAAATCAATCTGCTCGTGCTCGCAGACTTCTGATGGGGTAATCGGAGGGATTTCAGCTCTGATGAGAGAAGCAGCAGCGTCTTGGTAGTGGCCAACAACATGAGGTGGGATGATGAACTGTTTCATGTTCCGCGCTATTCTTGTAGCCCAAGCAAAGTCTGGTTTGGTTCTTAAATCTACTGCTGGACTCATGTAATACAAAAGAAATGTTGCATATACTGCAAAAGCAAATTGCAGGCAAGTGAGAATTGCCACAAGCCGATTTGAGGCCATTTTGGGAGTCTTGACCTTAGACTTTCCTCCAACATAATCATTAATCATCCCTTCCAAGAAATCCCCACTTCTCATATTTGGACTCCGGAAGAATCCCATTTCATGAACTCAGAAGAAATTTACACCTACAAAAGAAAATCAAACACCAAAAGAATTTATCAGTCAAAACAAAAGATCAAACATTAATACCAACTTGCAACATCATTAAGCTTGATAGTGACACTAACCAAACTTTCAGAGTCAAAATATATAATCAATAATCAACCCTTTAATTTTCCGGTGTATGTCAACTCGGAATGCTTAGAAGAATTCAAGTTTGAAGAGAGGGAGAAGGAAGAGAAATGGTATTGAAGAGCAATGGATCCTGTGCCAATTATGTATATATATAAAGTGGAAAGGGTACTAAAAAGTGAAGGTGAAGCACCCCATGAGAAATGCAGGGCAAAGGGTGGTCTCACATGGGGTAAACGTTTTATATTAATAAAGTTTAAATTAAGAAATACTAATCTATTGTTGAATTTACGCGTTACCTTCACTACTTCTCTTCTCTTATACACTTAATTCACATTACATTATTATCACCATCTTAACAAACAACATTAAAAAAAGCCGGTTTCGAAGGCGTAGAAAAGGGCTACCCCTGCGTTTTTGGCACTGCCCTACATCTATCTATAATCCCCATATGCCTTGTTTTACTCATCAAAAGCTTTAAACACTGAAATTTATATTTATATTTATATATATTCCAAAAAAATTCTTCTTCCTGATTTAAGACTTAACTAAAGTACAAAAGGAGAATATATATATTATTTTGTCAAACTCTTTTCCCTATAACAAGATTACCTGTCCAATGAAGTTCTAATCAAAACAAGTAAGCTATTAAAGATATAACAATACAAACATAGAAAATCATGGCATTAATATATACCTTGATCATCAAGGAATTGAACCGGAGTGAGCTAGTTTATTACAAGGGGAGGCTGAAGCCGGCTGCCCTTTTCTTCTTGAGCAAATAAAGCAATATAGAAAAACCTTAGTTTCAGCAAAAGATTGTTGTCAAATGGCTGAAACAAGGACACCGTGTAGAGTTGTCGACAATGGAGGTATATTTAGCAAATTGAGAGAAATTAGATTGAGTATATAAGAGAAATAAGAAAGGGAATAGTGAATTTAAATTGAATTATAATAATAATGCAGGGGTTGACTTTGCAATATGGACCGTTAGATACGTGAATGAACATTGCAGCAAGCTCCTTCTTCGTATTTCGTTAATGGCTTTTTGCCAAACTTGGGTGAGTTGAAATGTAAGAAATTAAAACCCATGACTGGGAATTTTTTGCTTTTGCCGGCACAGAAAAAGGGAGGGAATTATATTCAAACCGGGTTGGGTTTGGTTTGGCTTGGTTTGGTAGCTTTCTCAAGATTGCAAATTAAATCAAGGAATCTGAATATATTGTTTTTCTCTCTTAACTAGTATTATACTAATTGTTTTACTTAGCAGGTGAGATGCCATTATAATCTGAAGAAGGAAAAATTGATCACAACTTACTCAACTTAAAGAAAATAATTTGTGATTCAATTAATCAGGGGGTTGTTGCTATGTTAGATTTTGGATAAATAATTATATGGTAAGAATTAATCTTTAATTAGTTACCTTGTTAAATGCTAATTAGAGACTACTGATCTATATATCAAAAGGATGCTTTCTTCATATAAATTTGAATCTCTAATACCCGATAACATCTTTAAGGGAATCCAAACTCCTTTCACTTGGATCAAACCTATAGGGCGTTTGGTTGGTGGTGATCTTTGCATGTGGTGATCTTGGCATGTGATCTCAGATCACCCCGTTTGATTATACTTTTTGATTTGGTAATCTTTGATCACCGGTGATCTTGCATCACTGGTAATTTTAGATCACTAGTGATTTGGGGGGTGATCCTAACCAAACGCCCTAGGTGTATTAATTAAATTTAGTGATGATGATCATATAGTATCATGTATGTACTATATCGATTTTAACAAAGAAAAATGAGAGTACAATGATTAGGTTAATTATGAGCATTCCCATTAAGGAGTTGATCATGTTGCATTTGGTGCTATCAAATCTTAGAAATAAAATATGCTATTACCATAATCAATAATCAATTACTAATATACATTGAATCTAAACGATGAAAACTCCATTTTCAAGAGTACAATTAGGATAACTTTATGTACTTCACCAAACCTTTTTTGAAAAAGAACTTTTATTAATGTTATATATGTATCTTAGCAATGTGATCAAAATCTCATCACCTTTGCAATTATAGTCAAATGAATGAATGATGATGACATACATATGGCATGATCATTCGGGATCTGCATTTTTAAGCTTTATGTCAAGTTCAAGCTTTGGCAATGGAAACTTCCATAGCTCATTGATAAATTTAAGCATCCATGTATATCATCATCTTCTTTACGTAGTGTATTCATAGTGAACCGACTCGATTCGAACAAGATTAATCATATATAAGTCATTAAAAACAGCTACGCCAAAAGTCAATATCTCCTCTTTTAGTATATTCCCCCATTTTCCATAAAATTCATATGTATGATAATTAATTACCCTCTTAAATCTTAACTACATTTGGCCAAAAAAAAAAATCCTTGCTCCAAGGTATCAAACTCTACCAGTCATGCATGTAGAACATGAAAATTAGATCTCACACACGTGCAAATTAAATGCCGAAGAACATTTGCAGAGAAATCATTAAACCATTGGTTATGCTCATGCAAGACTACATGATTGATCCTTAATTAATTAAATTCATATCTCTCTCTTTTAATTTTTTTTTCTTTGGTCAATACATACCCTATAAGAAAAGTCAACTTTGAGCAACCCTTTTCAAGATGAATTGCACTAAGACGATTTTGACTCCAGCACTATACCAGATGGCCGACTTTGACAGGCTGAATTAAATTACCTTTACACATCAAAAGTGGAAGCCACATAAGCAAATGGGAAAAGATTTTATCAAATTTTGGGTACAATATATAGTATTATATAAGTTTTTTATTACCTAACAAAAAGGGAGAAAAAATTCCCTCAATTTCATTCGATTTCAATCAAATAATTCTATCTTTCAGTCTTCATTGGTGCAACTCCTTTTTCATTATTTTATACTACCTTTTTGTAGAAAAATAATATATATATGGTTGAAGATTCTTGGTCTTAATTAGTGTGTTTATATAAACTTTTTAGTGGTATGGTGCCTAAATAGATTTTCTCGAGGCAGGCTCACATGGTTTTTAGCCTCCTTATCAGAAAAAAAGAAATTGAAAGAAACAAATTAAAAACTTCAAAGGGTTTAATACTCTTGGGTTTTTGTATCTTTATTTTGTTGAAATTGATGTAGGTTTCATGTGAGTAATCCCATAAATGAATACTTATAATTATGGTGGATGATAGGGGAAATTATAGAACTAATTACTAAGTTTTTGATTCATTTTTATAATTTTGGGTCTAGTGTGGATTTATGTGTATCACATGTTTTAACTTTAGAAAAATATTAGTCTTATTAAGTAAAATAAATTAATGGTTGACTTTTTTTTGTGAGGATGTGAAGTTTGAACAAGATCTTGCTGATTTTTATTTTTTAGAGAAGAAAAGAACAAAGAAAGATCAGTGAAATTTTTTTCACTTATTGGAAGAATAGAAATATGATAATCAAGTTACCTAACGAGAAAAACACCTGGAGTAATTTATATTGGATTTAACGAGTTTACTGTTGATGACTTTATGATGGATAAAGTTGAGTCACCTTCATCATTAACTTTCTAGTAATTATTCTCTGTATTTTAATTCTAGTTCTAGTACTAGTGGCCTAATAGTATATAATTGCAATTAAAATATTGAAAAAGATGGAATTGAAAGCCTAAAAGATCTGATTTCTAGCCAGCTTGGAATCTAATTGACTCCTAAGCATATTGCTCGATTAATTAATTTAGATGTTTGTCAAAATTGTTTGATCCAAAATCTGCATAGAAAAATATGAGAGTTCCCTATGCAAAGTTGTTGAAATATTGTTTATCATTATATTAGAGTGAGTCTTGTCGCACTGCTTTTTGCCCCTCTGAACTTGTAGCATTTGGATGTTTTGCTTCCTTAACTTCAATTTTGGATATTTTGTCCCATAAACTCTCAATTTTGGACGTTTTGCCTCATCTCAAACGATTAGACTTACGACACCGTCATGCCGATGACGTGGCACTGCTACGTCAGCGGCATCACGGTGTCGTTAATTTAATCGTTTAAGAGGGGGCAAAACGTCCAAAATTGAAATTCAGGGGATAAAATATCCAAAATTGAAGTTTATAGGGGCAAAACATTCAAACAATACAAGTTTAAGGGAGAAAATAGTGCTTTTGTCAAAAAAAAAAACAGATAGATTAATAAATCAAATTATACACCCGAGTTGTTAGCTCAACTGGTAGGTGTACCGTGCCTGGACCGTGAGGTCCTGGATTCAAGTCTCACAGAATGTGAGTTTAGTTTGTAATTTGATTTATTTGTGTATTTGGTAGGTAGATGCTTTATTTATGATAGTTTCTTAGTTTTGGTTGATTTTTCATTTAGATGTTTGGGCATATAGAGATTTATTCTGATTGTAATGAGATTTCACATGTACTCACTTAAAAAAATTCAAATT
>AWWV01012414.1:0-14316 GCA_001974805.1 Corchorus capsularis
GTTTTCAGCTCTAGCTGTAAATGCAGGTTTTTTTCAAATTTGGAAAGATTAGTAAATTAGAAGTTGCTTAGGGAACTAAAATCCCCCTTTTTGTTCTAGTTTAACTATGAAGACATCAACTTGGCAGGGAAAATTTACAGTATTATTTATTTATATATATATATCAAGTACAAGATATATTTTCACCTTTTTTTTATGTTTAATTTACTAATTAAATTTGTTGGTGGCTTAAGAATTGCATGTGCTTTCGTATCTGTAAAATCATGATCACTGTCTCAAAAAGATAACAGATAAAATAATGGACTAATTATGTGCATGTGCAGTGTTTGCTTCCAATCTTTTTCTGTTCCGTGGGTTGCATGGACTTTGAGAGTTCTTAGCCACATTCCATTAATATCAGAAATGGAGCTACTAGTAATAATAATAAGTAGTAATAACAATAAACTAACCAGAAAGGATCAGAAAAACCAGATATAATGAGCTGCCATTCATTTATTTTTGGAGGACTAAAGTCATAATATGCATTAATATAGTAGCTGCAGATCAATAAAATGATCTGGACTCTGATATATAATCAGTTTGTTATGGTACTGCTTGCACCTTGCTAAATTTCTGATACATCCAGGAGTTACAGAACCAAAATCACAAATGCAAAAGCAACCCAAACGATCGATCCACTGTTTATTTCATACAAAATGCAATACGAAAAGTAAAACCAAAACAGAGAAAAAGTAGTAAAACAAAGATTACCAAAATAGAAAACTAACTCTTGGCCATGTTGCAGATAATACTTGATAACTTTTTCCCACTGATCTAATCACATGACCCAAAGAGGAAAGTGAAAGTGCCAAAGGATTGAAGTTGCCCTGTGGGGAAGAAACTAGCCATCCTTCAAATGAAGTCTGATTGCAATCAAACAAAACCCAGTTTCCCCCATCACATGAAGTGAAGAGATAAATAGAGATTCAGATAACCCTGCAACTTGTGAAAGTTCATGCCAAAGGACTAAAGTTGCCCTGGAGGAGGTGAAATATAAATATATTGGAATTCAACCAAACCCCATTCCTCCCATCATATCAAAACGCATACCTTGTGTATTTATAGACTCTGCCACCTCCCACCATGCTGAAAAAAGGCCCACCAAGCCAAGTTTTGTGGGGTTTAGGCATGGTGGGGGTGGCACCATGACTAGTTGAATTGACTAGCAATCTTGATATAAATCATAACTGATAAGCCTCTTTTGTGGTTTTCAACTTTGGCTTACCAGGAAGATGATATGTATATATATATATATATATATATATATATATATTATATAGTGTTGAACGACCATGCATATATATGTAACCTAAACTCTTTCTAAGTATTGAAAATGATCAAGAAGACAGAAATCTTGCAGGTTTAATATTAGGGGTAAACTTCACTTTCTATTTCTAAACATGTTTCTTGAAAAATTACTATAAGTAGATACTATATATTCTTTTTCGAAGTATAAAATCATTTATATATTCCTTAATCTTCCATATAACAATTGAAATGTCTCCATTAGAACCTACATTACTCAACATATCTACCTATATAAATGGTAACCTCTACAACAAGAATGCTAACAATATATAAGTCATATAGTTTGAATCCAAATTTTAGGGGAGGGAGATTAAACTTAATTAAGTGCCTAGACAGGCAATTATCAAGCTAGTTTGGACATGTTCTTGCTCTATGTATATATAGGCTTTATTTTCATGAATATATCAAAGATTCAAGAATTAAAATTCACAGCTGTTATGAAGAGGCACATGGCTTCCCAAGCAAAGATTCAAACCTATATATATATCAAAAATAGCTTATTTTGTCAGTAGCTCCTTAATTTAATCTTATATAATTTCATAATTAACACAAGTTATACCTATAGCTAGGGTCAATAATTCTTTGATTTTTTTTTTTTCGTGTTATATCATTTCACTCGAGGGTTGTGCAAATTAAGATAAGATAAGATGGTAAAAATTGAAGCAAAACCCTTGAATTTAACACTAACAAAGCAAGCAAGCAATTAATTATACAACACAGGTCCAACCATGGGACAAATTTCTTTTTTCATTTTCATCAGCAACTTTGCCACAAAGCAGGGCATTACAAAATCAAATTTCAACTTCAAATGGCAAAAAAAAAAGGAAAGTCAAGCTTCAAATGATGAGGTTAATGGGGTTTTTTTTTTTTTTTTTTCCCTTTCTCTTGGGGAGTAGTAGTTTACATTACATCAGAAAATGAGTAAATAAAAAATTTCCCATTTGAGGAACATCTTGATCTTCTAAAATTAGTTCCCTGAAATCTGCATATTTGCCTTGGCAGCATCTATATTCATCTAGAGATTTCGCATTTTGCAGGGTAATTACCTAATTGTTCAATCTCCCAACTTAGCTTTGAAGCAACTCTTTCATGCTGTGGTTCATACTCCTAAACACAAATCAAATTAAATGAAATTAAATTAATTATAGGTAATTTTCACCATTAATATTGTTGACTATACAAATTAATCTTAATAATTTTCACCAAAATGAATTAATTGAAAAGGTCAAATTAAGATTGAGAGGAAAAAGTTGTACCTCCATTTTTTTGACCAACTCTTTAGCAGTGGGAGCAGATACAATAATATGGCGAGCATTTGGACTAATGAAACCTTCTTCCACAGCTTTGTCAATAAAGGACAACAAGGAATTGTAGTAACCATCTACATTCAACAATCCCACCTGCAATTTTCAACCTCAATTTCATTTTTTGTTTAATCAATTTGAACAAAAAAAAAACCCATTTGGCCAACATTGCTTAATGATTTGTTTAAGGAATTGAAAAATAGAGGAGGCAGAAGGAATATTTACCGGTTTATCATGAATTCCTAGTTGTGCCCATGTTATGACTTCAAGGAGTTCTTCAAGAGTTCCGTACCCACCTTCATGACATAATGCAGAATTTCGTTTAATTCAATATAATGAACATGTTTAGAAAATCTATTAAGAACTAACATAGTAGGACAAATTGGTTTTCATTCATTTTAAGTTTGATTAACTGAAACATATCTAAATCCCCTGTCTCCATTTTGAATTTTGGTGCCCCTTTGCCTTTTCAAAAATTCCTTACCCTATAACAAAATAAGAATATTGGAGGGACACCGAGGGCACCGAAATGGGATATAGGATTTGTATTCAGTCGAAACACTTAAAACAATGTAACATTTGATAATATTCCAAGATTATTTATGACCCGATCATAGATTTCTTTTAGTAATTTCAATTATTTTTTTTCTTTTGAGAATGATATTAATTTCAATTCAAGCATAAATAAAATATATATAATACTTTTTTTTTTTTTGGTATCCCATCCGGTATCCAGGACTTGACCCTGACTAATCCGGATCCGACCCGCGTTGCGCACCTGGTTATGGTGGGAGAGTCTCCCAACAAGGGCTAATATATATATAATACTAATAATTTATTTGTAAACCAAAAAAAAAAGAAGAGAGAGAGAGAGGTTGGGTTATGTGTGACCCATTTAATGTTGTCTAACAAGCCCAAATTTGAACCCGTTTATTCCTTCTGGCCCCTAAATGTTTTCGTTCAATGCCTAGCCCATTACTTGAAGTTCTAGTTTGGGCTAAAATAAATAGCCCAACAATTAGACCCAAAATAGGGGAAAGTTTGGGCTTCTTGTAAAGATATGAAAAAAGAAGAGCTTTCATCTTTTGAAAAAAGCCTAAAGTTAAAAGCGTGTATTAGCAGAGAAGTGGTCCGGGAAAAGAAGTCCATTCAGAAATTGATAAAAACAGAAGCTATCAAACAAAGATTGTTATTGTAATGGTGCAGAAACCTATAATTATATAATCTGGAAAAGTGAGAAATGAAAGGACCATTTATGTATTATGTTAGAGAGAAATTCACAATTCACAATTGGCAATTCCTTTCTTTCATAATATATGTATATCTGGTGTAGGGAAAGATGATATTATTGATAATACAGTTAAAAAACCACAGGCTGGGGACTACTGGTGCAGATATGGATAATGCTTTCTCACCACAAAAAAAAAAAGTTTTTTCATCATCAGCGATGAGCAGGAAGAGGAATGAACCCTAATTTTCAGTGTCAGAAGGATGATGATGATCAAAGTCAGAGATAATTATAAGCCCTTTTCTTTTCTTGAAATTTGTGTCTGGCCAGAGACCAAAACTCAAGTAGTTCAATTCAAGACTCATAGCAAATAGCAATGCAACAGTTACCAGACAGGTTGCTAATTCTAACTTACAGGACATGAAAATTATGGTATTTTTGCATGATTTTGGTATGATTATGATAATATTAAGAGTAATTTTTAGGGTTTGTAAAATACAAACCAGGTAAGGCAATGAAGGCATCAGAATGTTTAGCCATTTCTGCTTTTCTTTGGTGCATATCTGCAACAGCCTTAACTTCCCCCACTGTTTCTCCAGTTATCTACAAAAAATGTTAATAGCCAAAGTCAAATACAAAACAAAAGCAAAATGGTTGCATTACATAACACCCAACACTTTTAATTTAGTGAGGAAAAAAAAGACAGAGAGAGAGAGAGAGTGAAAGCTTTTTTCAGTGAAAAAAGCAATGATGAGAGTTGCAGAGGTGGTGGGCTCAACCCTAAAATATCATGCCATTTACTTTGGAAATATATTTCTTTGGCAAGTCAACACTCAGCACAAACAAAATAAAAAGATAAATCAACAGGAGGAAATCACAAGAAAATACATACACCATAAAAACCTGGATATTATACTAAGAATGAGAATCTTGTTGGTGGTGGGTGGTAAATGAAAAACCATTGGAGAGGGACAAAAATGGTGAATACCCATTTGCACATCAGGTGGAATTCTTTGAAAAAAACATTAAAATTCGACTAAAATGTGTAAAACAAGGGGAAGGAAAAAATTTTAGGACCAACCAAAAAGTCTAAATTGGAACCTGCATGAGTCCTAAAAGGGACAAGTGTGAAACCCATATTTTAAAAGATAACAAAAGTGAGGGTAGAAATTCATGTCATTGGAGCTACCACTAGAAAAATAAATAAATAATAATACCCATATATTATTTATTAAGAAACAGATAATGTTCTTCTTTCCTTTCTTTTCCTTTTCTCTTTTAGAATAATTATTATATTGTTCATTCTAATTCTAATTTAATGGCAGTAATTAAAATAAAATGGTCAAAAATACACATTATGCAAATGCCAAATAGAAGACATAATAGTACCTCTCTAGGCATGAGTGTCTTTGGAATCACTCTGCAGAAAGTAACATGAAAAAAATAAATTAGTCAACATGAAAAACAAACCAAGAAACTATTCAAAACAGAGTGTGTGTGTGTGATTTTTTTTTTCTTCCTCATCAATATGATTTGTATTTGAACCAATATAATGGATTAAAATCAAAAGGAGAGAATATTTGTACCCAATGACATGGCGGCCACCTTCAAAAACAGCTTGAGAAATCAAGCCCATTAATCCAATACTTCCTCCTCCATAAACCAAATCAATGTTTCTTGCAACCTTCAATTAGAAAAAAGAGAAAACAAGAAAAGAAAGTTAATTTTGCATTATGTTTTTGGAGGAAAATGAGCAACCAAAAATTTGCTTCCTAAAGTGTCCATCAAAGTACATTTTAGTTACTGTCATGAAAGATGAGGAATGAGGTGAAATGTAAATGTTAATACAATAAGATATAATACTATAAAAGTACAAGCAAGGGAAGTTTTGAACAGAGCAAGATGCATAAAGTATAGGATGGAGATAATGAAAAAAAGAAGAAGTAAAAGATATTGTTGTTTTGACAAAAGTAACTCATAATCAAAGCTTCTTGATCAATAAAACCTCTTTTTTAGTCTCTTTATATCGACAACTTTAATTAAAAATCAATGAACAGTAAGTCATTTTATTTCTAATGGAAGTTTAGCATAAAAAAAGTATTATCAAGAAAAGAAGTTGAAAATCTTCAAGAATAATTCAATAGGAAGCAAAAAACCTTCACTAAGGTAATAACATCAAATAAAATTATTGAAAGACTAGAAAGTAGAAAAGGAAAACAATTGCAAAATAGGTTTAGAAAGAATTAAAGCAAACAGGTTAAAACAGAGCTAAAACAGAGGAGAAAAGTGAGCAGCAAGGGAATAAAGAAAAGGCGAGGGCGTACTATCTAAACAACTCAAAAACCAACTTAATGTATAGAAGACAATAGGTAAAGAAGCTGACTAATGCAAGGAAAGGCCCAAGATGAAAACAAGATTAAGAAACTAAAGAAAGAACAAACCAAAAAAACAGACTAAAACAGAGCTGAAACAGAGTGAAGCAGAATTAGAAAGGGCAGGGCATGTACCAATTCACTGCCAAGCTCAATAGTAGCTTCTCTGTAACTGCTCTTTTTCCCAGGACTACTGCCACAAAACACACAAATTCTCTTGAATTTTGATTGTTTCATTTCCATCTCCCTCTCCATCTCTCACACTTTTGTTTTTGTCTTTTGAAAGAAAATAAGAAAAGCAAAGCAGAGCAAATTTCCTCTGTTTTAATATCAATAGTAATGAAGAAAAGCTTGACAAAATTTGGGTCTGGTTTGGTATGAGTTTGTGTGCATATATAACGGTAGGAGAGGCCACAAGGTGAAGACTTAGCATGCGTAAATCCATGCTCTAATAGTCCATTGTCCCTTTACGAACAAGAGAGAGAGAGAGATGATTACCTTACCCTTAGTTTCATCCAGCTGACTCACCCTCCAATCAAAATTTCTCTTCCTTTTTCCTTTTTTTTTTAAACCTTTGGTGAAATAATTAAAGTGGTTAAGTTTTTTTTATCATAATCATACTAGTCTTTTTAATAAGAAGATTTCAAGTTTGAATATCCCTTACATGAACTATTAAAGAAAATGTGATCCTTAATGTCTCTTAAAGTTTTTAAGGAGAGAATAAAGGAGTGTTTTTGCACATCATCTCAATACCCTCTTGAAAATGATGTTTAAATAATCTTTTTCTTCTTTAACTTCCATTCTTATGTTTATCCTTCATTTTCCAATGTATTTTAAAGATGGAATGAGCTTTTTTGTCGAATTTTAATAGGTATGAACATGTCTAGTATGTAATTTCAAAATCATTCCTTCAAGATGCTTTCGTATGCTTTTTGATGCTTATTCTAACATTTGTCGAATCGAGGATCTTTGCCCCCATGCAATTCCTTTGAACAATCTCCACATATTGGTTCAACAGTTCAAGGCAAATAGTATTGACTTTATCTCACAAGTCACAACAAAGTTTTCACATTTTGCTACTATTAACTTAATCAAATACTAACACTTTATCTTTCTGATCATTTCTCATTTGAAAATCTTCCTTTTTTTATTACTACTTTTTTATCCAAAGTTTTGCATCCCTTCCAAAATTTTGACCAACTAGTTGATAAACTTCATGCTTCTGATGAAAATGGTTGCTGGTGGCAACTCCCTTTCTTTTCCATCTTTCTTACAACAAAATCCAAAAGTGGCAGCACTTAATTCACCTAGTCATTTGCCACTCTCCGTACAAAAACTCAGTGTACTACATACACAACCAATCCCATTTCTTCTTTATTTTGGCTTTCTATTCTGTGGTGTATAATGAGAGGCTTGAGAAATAAAGATGATGATTTCATGGCTGCAAATGCAAAACCCACATTAGAAAAGGGAAAAAAAGTGTTTGATGCTAAAAATTATAAAGTATATATTATATATGGAGTCTGATATATATATAGCGCGAGTGTGTTTAGGGTATACACTATACAATATTTTTATGCATAAATCAACATTTAATCTGATTCATTCCCAAACACAATTAAAGAGTCTAAAAAACTATAGAGAATTAGAAATCCAACATGAGGGCTAGAAGTTTGTGTAAATGACCCATGTCATTTGTACCCTCAACAACCCCTTCATTCGACATCTATGTTGTATGCATAGGAAACATTTATATTTTAATTGCAAAAAGAAACAATCTCCCTCCATTCCCTTCCCCACATTCTCTCACACTCTGCTGGACCAAACCCTGCTGCCCCCTCCGAACCCCACTCCCTTGCCCTACTTCATTTCCTTGGTAATTTTTCTTTTAATTTAACTCTTGTATTGGGTGGTTAATTTTCTTTGTTTATTCACTTGCATAGTAACCCTAGCTAATCCACTCTCAGAAATAATATTTTAATCTAATTATATATATATCAAGATTATGTACATTATCATTCATCTGATAATGATAAGTCGCTAGATTGAGTATTTTAGAGAAAGAAGATTCGAATTAAACTCTTTGAACAATAATACACGCACACTCTTACCATTGAATTATTTATGTACGTTCAAGTTTTAATCTAAGGTTCCATCAAATTATACATGTAATTAGTTTGGCATATGTATTCAATCAGATATATAATCAGGCATCATTTTAGCTTAAGATGATGGGGATCCATGTTATATGTTTTGAATTGCCTATTGTTTTGTCAACATCGGGTTACCTTAAACAACAAACAGCCTTGTTTTAATAATTTTAGAACATTGTATGGTGACTGCTCTTTGCTGTTTATTGGATGGTAACATAACAAAGGCAACAGGCTTTTGTGATTGTAACAAAACATGGCAGTAGGCAGTCGGCACTACAAGTTTGGTGGTTTTCCAGTTCACCCCAAGTTTGTGAAAGAAAATCAATTGACCAAATAGCATTCTTCACATGTCTTTGCTTCTCTAACTTTGAGACTCAATTTTACAACTATCACCTCATGTTTTCTTATATTAGCTTTAGTCGTCATTGGTAACAATATTTCCTTCGGCAGTAAAATTACTAATTAAATTAAAACGGTAATTAAATGTAAGTTATTGGTCTAATGGCCAAGAGTCGCACGTTCCTGTCTTGGTGACGATGCTTTGACAACGGTTCAAACCCATGTCCGGATATGTTCCCCCTCCCATCCATTGTAATTAATATATACCTAAATAACAGCAATTGTGCCATAAGTTTTTCTTTTACTGCTTTCTTGCTTAAAAAGTTATTAGGTACGATTTTGAACAAGTTTTGAAACTTTATTCCTGAGTTGGGAGATACGGAATTAGGATAACGAAAGGATCATCAGTTGTCAATCTCTTTGCTGTAGTGTTCTGTCTCTACTCTCAGGCAATTGCATGGATCAAAGGGTTACAGACTTTCAGGTCTGCCGACGGTACGACCTCTTTCTTTATTACCTATTTTTCCCAATGCACCCCAAATTACTCCCTAATTGCAGTCAATATCACAGTTTCTTAATTTGAGTAAGCTACATGAAAATTTGATTACCAATAAATTTTGAATGACCCAAAAGCTAAAAAAGTTGATGTGGGGGTTCATTTAAATATGAAATGTGTTAAACCTAATAATTGAGTGGTTAAAAGGATCTTATGTACGAGAATAGGAGTTAACAACATAGTAAAACAAAACATAATAAATGAATTCATTTGAACACTGACTCTAGTAGTCAAAGTTAATTCGAGATTTTTGTTAGATGTTTCGAGTTTGAATCCTGTAATAGAGAAATTGGATTTAAGGCCTAAGGAGAAATTACTACATCCGTCCCATATTATCTGTCCAATTTTCCCCTAATAGAAGTTGACAGATAATATGGGACGGAGAGAGTACTTCTATGAAAAATTATTATTACTTTATATTGTGTAGCATATTATATCATCTTAGAGACTTTTTTTTGGCATCATATCATCTTATAGACTTATGTAGAATAAAATTTGTGTTTTTTTTAATTAATTGATTTGTCTATTTAAAGGGGGAGGTAAATCTAAATTCATTTCTAAATTCTAACTGACCAATTCAATTGCATAGAAGCTCTAGGAAAAGGATAGAGAATATGGATCGGAATATTCCTAATTGAACAATATTTTGAAGGGGAAAGAAAAAAAGACACTGAAAACTCAAAGTACCATAATTGAATGGATGCATCACATTGAAAAGTTTGTGCATCACAACGGGTGCATCGAAGATTACATCTAAGAAAAATTAAATTATTTTCCATATGTGTATACAATTTTCGCTGTTTTTTTTTTTGGTAAAATTTTTTTCGCAATTAAATGGGATAAAGAAAACAAATCTATTTTATTTTTTGGTCCCAAAGAAAATTATGAGTACCTGTGAATTGTGATTCCTCCCTTGATTGACACGTGCACCTGCCCCCCCACAAAGCAGGGGATGGGCATGTGGATGTGCCACTTCCATGTTATGATGTGGTAAGAAAAATATGTACACAATTTTCATTTGTCAAACTGATCACCACTCCAAAAGTGACACCTAATTAACTTTGGGCAATTTGGCTTCTCTAAATCTAGTAAAATTTTGTGTCTATCACATTCACATCCTCTTTTCTTCCACCTCCTTTTTTCCCTCATTCAAAAGGTCTCTGAGCTCCTCAAAGTTGAATTGAGATTGAATTGATGAATTATGGCTTAGGTTTCCTCCCCTTAACTTTTTTTTGCCTGCCCCAAATATGTATAACATGCCAACAAAATGTTATGCCCTCTTTGAGCTGACTTTGGTATATATTTTTATTATTTACAACATAATAATAATAATTAAAGAGAAGTGTAAGGTAAAACTTGTCGAATTTCAATTAGCTGATGATGAAATAAGTAAGATGTTGAGAGGTTTAGAATGTGGCAAGTGGAAACGCAATAATCATATTTTCATGTTTCTTTTATAAGCTCTATATAGATATATCATCTAGCATTATCTAATTCTTTATTATTGATGGATTTTAACCTATTTTGGACATAAGAACAATTGGTACATTTTTACGAATTAATAGGAGTATAAGAGAAAACATGGTCCCCTACTTTGCTGCATGAGCATGGAGTTCTTTACTTTTTACCATTAGATCAGGAATTCACACGCTTTGAGAGATTTTAGCGTTAAAAATGTGGATTATCATTTCATACCAAATGTATAGGAGAGGATAGAACTAGCCGACACGAATTAGAGATGAGAGAGGAAATAAAGCAAAAAGAAGAAGTCAAAAATGGGTTGCTTTTTTCTTAATACTACTCCAATCATGATTTTTAATTCATAAACTTCATATAATTATTATACTAAGTGGAAGGAAAGGTAGGTTGCCTTTCCTTTGCCCTCCCCTCTTTGTTGGAGCTCCTAAACCCGTAGATTAGTTGATGAATTTCATTAGTATTAATTTAGAATTAACTTAAATTGAACTCACAAGATTATAACTTGAGTTCCGCTACTTTACAAAAATGGTGGAATTCCTAGTCGGAGATAACTGCTTTGACCTCTCTAGATAACTCGCTCTCCCCCACTCTCTATGATCGAATTCATGTGTGTTTATGATAATTAAAAAGCTCTTTTTAAGGGGAAAGTGTTTGGGTTATGGCCATCGTCTTCTCCACTAAGACAAGATAGGCTAACCTTTGATATCACTTCTTGTCCCTACTCATAGCAACAGCACCCACAAAAGTTCAACTATCTCATTCGTCTCTTCTCAATTTCTTCCTTTTTGTAGCATCGATCATTTGTAACAAGATTAGATTTCCATGCTTCTTCTTATTTAATATATATTCTCATAATTTTAGATCATATATTTTCCTTAAAAAAAGATTTTAGATCAAATATTTGGTTGTGGTCCTGTGGAGCTACAAATTTCGTGTGATGTTGGTAATTTGGAATGTGAGAATCATGCATATAAAAATTAAGCTAAATGTTCAAATTGGTACCTAATGCTCAAATAAAGGCATAACCTTTTAATTTGGTTAATTAAGTCACTAACGTTGTAAAATCGTTCAAATCAATCGTCCCTGGCGTCAAATTGACAACATAATAATCCCAAAACGTTAAGGACTTAAATTAATTTTGGGGACTAATTTGAGTCGATTTTGCAATGTAAGGAACTAAATTGAGCCGATTTTGCAACCAAGTTAGAAGACTAGGTCCTTATTTGAGTATTTTTTATAAACTTTAGGGACCAATTTGAGCAACTAGTCTAAAAATTACTAATAATTTTTTTTTAATCTTTACAAGTTAAGCTTGTTCAGGGCAAATCAGCCAAGACATCCCAACTATGATTTTCTCCGTTCACAAGGTTCAAACTCGAGACCTTATTTAAAGTTAACTTTATATATATACTATATTGAACATGAGTTGACTAAAAAATTTACCGAAATTATTGTACCTTGTAATTGAGGATATTAAGCGAAAAGATAGAAGTTGTCCAGTTATGTGAAATTCTTGAAATTTTCTCTCTAAAAACCAAAACCATGAAATTGATTTTACATTTGACTTTTGAAGGGCTGCAAAGGGTCATGGAAAGAAAAAAAGAGTGAGAATTTTTATGATTAGAATCCAAAACCTAACCCATATTCATCGGCGAGTGTAGAAACTTTGAAAGCAAATTAAGAACCATCCAAAGCCGGCCATGGCTGAAATTTTCAGCTTCCCTTGATGTAGGGGAATTTTTCTGATGATTAAAGCACCCAAGTAGACAAAAGGCTTTGGTTTGTTTCTGTTTCTTGCATCATCGTCAAGGAACACATAAATTGGTTGGCCTTCACCTTTTCGGATAAGGCAGACATCTCTTTCAAATTCAATTCCAAGTGTTTTTAGTATTAAGTTTTTCTGCCACCTTATGCCCATCACATCCACTGATTTTTGAGCATTTTTGTTTTGATAGATCACCTAACTAGAGAATTTTAATTTAATGTTTCCTACATGAATTTTTAAACTTAAAAGTGAGTCTTAAAAATTGACATTTTGGATTGGACCCCTTTCCTCCCCCAATTAAAATTAACACTTTAAAGTTAAAATCCCTTTTGGATGACTATTCTGTAATTCTTTTAATTTCTTTTATTTTGCTTAAAAGTATTGAACTACATAGAATGTGATCTATCTTTGTCAATCCCTTATGATTATTATTTCATATATTAATTTAAAATCTAAAAAGATGAATTTATGGGTTTATTCTTAACAGATTGATGCATGCATTTGCTTTCATTGGTATCTATTGACCATGGGGTATGTAGTAATCTAAGGTTTCATATTAATTAATTTAATTTATTTTTTAGCAATTGCTTTTTCTCACACCGGCATTCAAAAAAGTACTATTGGAATTTGGAATCTTGTTCTCTTAATTTCTTGACTTTAAATTACATCTTACTAATTAATAAATAACCCATCATACATGATGTATACTAATAATTCCATGTTCCCAAGTCTTAATGATGGGATATTTAATTTATTGCTTGTTGCTATAAGCCACCAACATATATACACACACTAGGTCCCTCTTGTTCCGTATTTATCCATTTTGATACATATGTAATTTAATTTTAGTACTTAATTACGTATGCAAGTTACTTAAAAAAAATTACGTATGCAAGTTGCTTAATGAGGGAATTATCAATCACTATAATCATAATAATCTCAATGATATAAAGCTTAAATAAAAACATTAGCAGCTAATCTAATCCAATTTAACATTCTTGCCAACAAAAAATCCAATTTAATATTAATTAATGATGCATCAATAATGAAAATGGCTAAAAAAGGTAGAACTTGTCAAGGTGTATCTTCCTCTCTCCAAGTTTTTGGGTGCCATATTGGAGACTAGTCAGCAAAACACTCCAATACTCCCATTGAATTCAATTAAGAAAAACCAAAATTCATTATTATGTGGCTTAATATAATAAGTATTTAAGTTATTGGCAACCCATTTTAATTAAATTAAGCCAAGATGTGATTCTGTCCACTCTTTCTTGCTTTATATAAAATTGTCAAATTAAAAATATTGAGCTCCTACAAATATCATCCAACTTAATATGTATGAAAATTGAATCACCCTATAGAGGAATCATCAATATTAAAAAAGAGAATGGATGGGAGGTTAAACTTGAAAAAGGAAAAGTGTGTGATGATTTAAAGGAGACCTTTTTATTGTTTGAAACTCCTTCTGATTTCGCTTTAAATTTGATACTGCTTGATGCAGTTGGAACTACTATGTATCGTAATGTTGATTTAAGTTAATGTTAATTGTTCTCTTTATTACAAAAAAAAAAAATGGAAAAGTGTGGTTAATTTATTATGGAAGAAATAATTTTGTACTTGCAAAGAGGATATTCCTTATAGATAGATATATAGAGTCAAAAAATTGCTCAAAGGGAAGTGTTCCATCAAAATAAGAAGAGAGAGAGAGAGAGAGAGAGAGAGAGAGAGAGAGAGAGAGAGAGAGAGAGAGAGAGAGAGAGAGAGAGAGAGAGA
>AWWV01012415.1:0-10037 GCA_001974805.1 Corchorus capsularis
GAGAGAGAGATGGGTCTCATCAACTTTTGACAAATAACTTCTTTTAAAATTGGAAAACAAAAGCGACCCACACCGACTTGTGGTTTTGTCGAGTGAGAGAATGAATGTCACGTTGTTTTCCTTAATGCATTCGTCATTTTCTTCCCATTTCAACATCGTAGAAAAATTAAATGTCAAAATGCAGGAAAAATAACAAAAATTTATATGGAGAAGTCGAAGATGCAAATTCATATACGGATCGAATTTGCTTTAAATTCATAGTTTTGTGGTTTGATTGCATGTGACTATCTCTCTCGTTTCAAAAATTTATTAATAACATGGCTTTATAATTGGCAGCATATATATAGTTTGTCATCATCATCAAGTAAGTACTACTAGTTGGTATAAATTGGTGAAAACTCCACTTCACAATCACAAAATACAAACAAAACGAGCATATAACACCGCCCCTTAATTAAAATTCCCTGCCGAAAAGGGAAAAGCAAAAATTGATTTTGATTATTCTTCATTGCCATATGCATGCATGCATGGCATATTTTTTTTTTTTACATTTATATATTCTCAAGGCTCCAAAGAATATTATATTTAATGAAAGAAAGAATAATATTGGGTTTTTTTTGAAGAATGGAAATTGAAATTTGCCTACTTCAATTTAATGATTGGAAGAAAATTACCCACTGTTTGTAGCCGACTATTGAAACAGAAGAGTAGTTGAAAGTTTTAAAGTACAATATAAATTCTTTGAATTTGGGCCAAAAAGTTGACTGAGCTGATCAACCATTAGTCTTTGGTTCCCAAGTTTCAAATTCCATGAAAAGGGTATTGTTTTTGATTTTTATCCGGTTTGATTTTGAAATCAACATTCAACATCAGAGGAGAATTCGCCGATCATTTTGGAGTGGAAAAAAGAAAAGAGACACCAAAACATGATGAGATAATGAGTTGTTTCTTCGTTGCTCCCTAAGAACTTGAAACTCACTTAATTTGTCTCCTTCGATCCCCTGTTCGCAATATCAGACGTTTTCCCCATTCCCACTCTCTCCATTAAATAATAGTAGTAATAATTTTTATTTATATTTTTACACATTTTTTTTTAACTATCTTAAACCTTGTGGCCCGTAAAATACGTGACAGAATTATTCGGACAGAGAGAGTACCTATTTATACGACGAAATTCTATCGAGAATAATTAACTCGCTAAGGACAAGGCTATGCGTACTACCTCTAGTTTCCTAGGCATACTGCTCTTGGTAACAATATGAAGTTTAATCCGAAATTCATGTCATGTTAAGAACTTCACTCACTATCAATTTTACGATTTCTATCAAACACAAGTTCCTTGCTCACACTCATCTTGAAGATTGCTTGGATAGCCTATTGCTACTACATATGGCTAGAGAGAAATACAAGGTATTTATAATGGACAACAGAGCTCTGTTGAAACAGTGTTTTTGAAGATTAGAGACAGCATTAGATTCAAACTACATGGTCTAGAACGAGTTACACCTGACCATGTAAATAGGAAGTTATGTGAGTGTTGGAGTCTAGTTATTCCTGATATTAGCTGTTGATTTTTCTAGAATCTAGTTATTTGCAGTCATCTTGCTCTTGTAAGATTAGTACTATGTAAAGCTGTTCTCAGCTTTTCTTGGATAAATGAATTGAATTAATTATCCAAAAAAAACAAGAACTACAAACATGTACATATAGTATCATTCCTCACTCTCACGTGCAGCTAATTAATTAACATATCTTACCTAATGGGATATGGAGCAGTGCATCCCATGAGTATACAGTTCCTAGCATTATATTTATTAATTATTTTGTTAATGATCGTCCAATACTACTACTACTAATAATAATAATAATAATATATAATTCTAGGCGTTTAGTTAGGAATGGCTAATTGGTTTCCAATAATTCGAATCATGGAAATTACAGCTTGATCAATTCCAAAAGACAGGACAGCTTCATGAATGTTACAACAGTGAATAACCTAATTACCTAAAACAATATAATCTTTGTTGGTTTTAATATTTGAATTGCTTTCGAATTTCTAAACTTGTCTGATACTTGGTTTACAAGTTATTCAGATTCTTCGAAGCATGCATGGAATGAAAGATAGAATTCTACAGAATCATTAAGGTCAAAACTTCCAACTGTCAAAAAAGTATAAATGTTTTATAAATTTCTTGATAAAGTCTGGTTAAAGGGTTTTAGAATGGAATTGGGTGTTGGATTTCGGTGGAATATTACTTAAATTAAAGGCTTAGCTCTTTTGACAAACTTATAAAGTAACTAAAACCCACATATGAACTGAACTATACTTTTTCCATGCATTCAAAATTCAAACCCATATAAATAATTAGAGGCAGCATGCAGATCACTTGTTGTGGTCAAAAATTTCTGACAAATGACCTTTTGGAAGAATCTCTTTGTAAGAAAATCGATTTTTCCCATGCAGGATCTCTTTTGGGATCAAGGGGAATTCGATTATTATTAATAAAAAAGGAAAACTTTTATCTACTATTTTAGACTGTGAATTCAAGGCAATTAATTTATCCAAATTGTTTTGTAATTATGCCCTTGTTTGTTGTCACCTTTTATGTTAACTACTTTAGCCATTTCCCCCCTTCTATTTTCTTCTAAACCTTTAGTATAATTAAGGCTTATTGCTTAAAAAGGCCCCTGAACTTACACAAAACAGTCAAATAAGCCCCTAAACTCTAATTGCAGCCAAATAAGGCCCCGAACTCTTTAAAAAGACCAAATAAGCCCTTTTCTGATGGCTAAATGCTGAAATAAGGACTAAACGTTTCAAGATTTTCTCAAATAAGGATTAACATACACAATTCCAACAAATTAAAACACATACTTAACAAATTTTTATAAATTAGAGAATTCTTAAATGAAAACAAATATTTCTCATGCGTACACGTTAAATTTGATAGAAAAATGATATTATCGTATTAATTAAAAATAAAAACTATTAATCAAAATAAATTCATTAAACGTAATATGATATAAAATTATCGTACGTTTTTCAGTTTATATATATCTCACACACTAGTATTAACTTATATTGTATCCAATTTGTAAAAAAATATTAATTATTTGTTTTAATTTGTTGGAATTGTGTATTTTGATCCTTATTTGAGAAAATCTTGAAACGTTTAGTCCTTATTTCAGCATTTAGCCATCAGAAAAGGGCTTATTTGGCCTTTTTAAAGAGTTCAGGGGCTTATTTGGCTGCATTAGAGTTCAGGGGCTTATTTGGCCGTTTTGTGTAAGTTCAGGGGCCTTTTTGAGTAATAAGCCGTATAATTAATCATTTTCTTACTTCCCATGTTAGGGCTTTTGTTGAATTTCTCACATGGTTTCATTAGACGGTAAGATAGCTTTTCACACAGTTTTGAAAAAATATGGCGTAATAGAATCATTTTGGCTTATTAGTCCTTTTAGCCAATGAATTATGGGTTTGAGAACAATTAATTTGTCACCTAAACTAAAATCGAGATAATATACCCTCTGAATTTTTCAAATTTAGGACAATTGCCCTTCCGTAAGAGGTAAAATGTCTTGGCTTTGGGAAGTTTATGGACTAATTGTCTTGAATTTGGAAATTCAAACGACATGATGTCTTGATTTGAAATTAAGGGGACAAAACATCATTGACACAATAGTTCGGGGGCAAAAATACTAATAAGTCAGAATTATTTTTGTCAAATTAATGCCCAAACGTTTATTGATTTCAAATATTTTAGAATTTAGAATGAAACATAACTTAATTATCAAGGGAATCATCATATTGCTGTGGAAAAGTGGTATATTCAATTCTAATCGTGTCTTTCCAGATAATTGAAAAGAAGAAATTAAATTTGGTGGCGAAGCTTCATCAAAGTTTTGCAGTTTTGATGGAAATATTGCATGACAGACAACATGAGAGTGTGTTTGAAAATTGATGAATAGCAAAAGGGAAATTGGCCAATCCAAGTGCAGTCCCATGGGGAACTGCAACCAGAGAAATTTTATTTGTTTGCTTGTGTGGGTCACCATTTTCCTGAGCTGTGGACTCCATAAAAGCCCTGTGGAAGTTGAAATGGCTGCATTCCAAGACCCAAGTTGAGTCAGAATCCCATAGCCGAAAAATTTTCAGCTGCCAAAGAATGCCACTTGAATTTGTTTGTCCATTGCTTATAACATGAAATCGAACATCATCATTGTTTTGGTTGATGGATTGCCAGCTCTGAAGTTGTTCTTGTAATTATTTCCTTCGTTTGTTGTCTATATCTGATAGGATAAATATTATTGGATGGACCGCCTCCATCGTTTCCGCTATGATTCCAAATTATATATTAAAATTGTGACAACTCAAGATTATTTTACCAACAAGGGGTTGGATCAAGTGGTAATTGATAAACGTCTTGTTCTAATTTAAGTAGGTCGTACGCAACAGCCTCTTATTGGTAGACTCACTCTCCATAATCAGGTGTCATGGCGGGTCATGGCCCCAAAAATTAGAAAACCCCATTGGTAAATTGTCTATATATAAGCAAGTATATCTTAAAAGTTTCAATTTGGCCCCCAAATTTAATTTAATTTTAATTTTATATAGCACAATTTATATTGGCCTCGTCAAATTTTCATGTCAAGATCCGCCCCTGCAGGTGTGTGACGCGAGTCGAATCCGGATTAGTCTGGCTGTGGTAAAAAAAAACTCGAGATTATTTTTTAAAATTTGTGTATAAATTTAACCCAAAATTTAGTCACAAATTTCAAAAATATAGATTTAATGGATAAGTTTTGAAATTTAGAAGTTTAGTGTAGGGTGTTAGTAATTATTAAGAAACTCTTTGAATTGGCATATATATATATTTAGTCGTTGGGACCATGGTTGACATGATAGAAGTAGTAAATCAAGTAATTAATCTTATAATTTCCATATCTGCATCTCCAGATTTTACATCTTAATTTCAAGGAACTATTTGAGCAAAAGTAATTTCAAGGAACTACTAGTTAATACAATTTGGAAAACAGAAGTTTCCCACTTTCAAGGCAAAGAACAGTGAGAAATTTGTTTTTTCAACCAAAATTTTCCAATTAACTCATTAATGTAATGATTAGCTACACTAAGATCAACAAATGACAAGATGAAATGAATCATCACCCCCTGTATTAAATTCAAAAGATGTTTCTATTTAAAAGTTTGGATTATTTGGGAGGTTTTTATATAGGCATTGCATATTAATCTCTTAATTAGTAGTAGCAATATTTAATTAGAGGAGGATTAGGTCATCAACTCTCTCTTTTTAATCCATTCTTTTTTTAGAACTTCCTTCTTTGTCGGGCAGCTAATTTGTCAATGGTCAAGGACATCATTAAGGGGTGCCTCGAGAGATTTGTTCCAATTAATTTGGCTTTAGTAAACTCAATAGACCCATACTTGTCTTATTTAAGGAGCATCAAAGTGACCCCAAAAGTTAAAAATCACTACTACTTTCTTTTAAATCATTGTTTTTCCTTACTTTTGCTTCATTGGAATGCTTAAGTTTCTACTAATCACTTTTTCAATTAGCAATGTTACTTTTGATGTGAAAAAAAAAACAAACTTATAATTATTGTCCTTTTCAAAAAAAAAAAAAATTGCCTAAGGCCAATAGTCAAAGTGGGTCCTAACCCTAATGACTAAGCCCATACACCAAAAGGATTAAAAAAAAATGGCCCATAATTTCTTCCCTTTAGGGATTGGTGTTGGCAGAGGAATGTTGGACTCTGACCAACTTCTTGGGGCCTAACTTTCCTTTCATGTTTCACTTGTACAATACTGAATACTGATACTGTCCCTCTTTTACATGTAAACTTGTTTTTTTACTTCATCAATATGTCTACTCTTTTTGTTTATTTATGTAAAGTGAAATTCCTACCTGATCAATGTTATCTTTTTACAGTCTTCCCACTCTCACTTAATGTCAAATATGTCCCTTTTTTATCTTTCTTTTCTTATCTGTATATATATAATTGATTAACACTTCCTCCAAAAGATCAATGTCCACAAGCAATGATAGCTCAAGAAGCTTTTCACCATGTGAAAATGGAGGTTCAAAAACCCAAAATTAGATAATGTGTTTAATCAAGAAAAGTAGTTATTAAGTAATAAATAAATAATTTATCATAACCATATTCTTAATTTTATGTCATGAAAAGTTTATCATATAATAGAAAGTCTTTGTTTGGGGAATTAATCCTTATAATATCTTGTACTTTGATTGAATAATTTGAAAATTTCAAGTTAGAATCATGAGATGAAAGAAGATAATTTTTAATTGTGTAGCATTAAAAAAAAAAGAAAGGGATTGGCATTTGGCCTAATAAAACAAGAGAATTGTGATTTTTGCTGATCCCATTTGCTAGGGAAAGAAATTGCTGCTTTCAAAGGGTAAGAAAGTTACCTCTAGTCAAAGAATATGGGCACCTAAAGTTTGATCATAATTATGAATCTTACACTTTGTTATCTAATTCTGTTCTTTGGTTTGCTTTTTTTTTTTTTTCAAGCTACTTCACTTTTACAAATTCATATGTCAAACTAAAGTGTAAGTAACATATATTGTGGAATTGAAATGTATGTATTTGGGAACCAGTTGAACACACTTGAAGGAAAAGAAGGGTAACTTTTTTTAAAAAAAAATTAATCAGAAATTTCATTTTTCTGTCCTTTTCCTTACATTTTCTTTGGCTGGCTGCTTTTAACTTTACACAAATTTCCAACATTTTTGTTACCTTTTGGGAAAAAAAAAGTAAAAAAAGTTGGGTCTTCCATTCATAATGTTCACATTTTTTACTTGTAACAATATGGATTTCTATTTTTTTTTTCGGCCAAAGGATTTCTATTTTTTGACCCCCAAAAAAATTATGGATTTCTATTTGGGCCTGCAATACATAACCATGATTCATGCCCATCTCCCATGGACTCTGGTGTCCAGGTCCAGCAATAATGGCTAACTTGTTTAAAACCTAATAAAAATGGGCCTGCTTTTTTGGAGTAGATCGATGGCTTTTGAGTGTCCCATGGATGATTTGGTTTTTCTCCCCTTTTCTTTTCTCAGCATATTGGAAGAAAATTTAAGGATGTTCATCACTTAAATAGCAGCATGTTGAGAACCTAACTAATTTAAGGATGTTCATCACTTAAAATTTTTTGGGGGCAAGCCATAACGTGGTTCCTAGAACTTACAATCCGTATTTTGTGTCGTGTTTACATAGGATATAAACACATATTAATCCTGACACAAACACGACACGATTAATAATCGTGTCACGAAATTCAAACACGAACATGAAGTCTGTTTATAAATGCGTACACGGGGCACGACACGACACGACACGTTTAAGCCGTGTAATAGGTCTTGACACGATACAATTTTTCAAATATTTCAATTAACTAAACTATATATATAATTATATATATATATATAAAGATAATTGAGTATATTTTTCTTATAATAATTATTTGGGTTTATTAGAAATTCAATGTATAAGTTATTTAATGGTTTTAATTAGATATGTCTAACGTGTCGTGTAACAGGTATTTCGTGTCATCGTGTTAACCCGTTAATTAAAGCGTGTCACTCGTGTTTTAAACGTGTTAATCGTGTCTTGACACGATTAGAACACGAAACACGATAATCTTAATCGTGTTCGACGCGATTCAGACACGAAACACGATAAATCAAACACGAATACGGCTAAACGTATCTCGTGTCGGCCCGTGTCATGTCGTGTCTAAACACGAATTGCTAGGTCTAGTGATTCCGCCTCTGGATAGTGGTGAGATGAAATTGTAAAATGACTATTATAACCATTAAAGATAAATTTTAATGTTTAATAAACCCACCACCCCACCCACAAAGGTAAAAAACAAACTTTTGAAAATTATGGTTTTGAGCGGTAAAAACTTGTACACATTGGAAACCGCACTTGTTCTAAAAGTGCACCAAAAAGCCATTAAGCCACGATGAGGGCTTTTAGCGCGTTTAGGCCTTCGAAAGTCTAAACGCGCCAAAAGCCCAAACATAGCCTATATAAATACATCAGAAACTTTTGAAGAGTGATGAAACCCAAGTTGATGAAACTCTTGCTTGTGTTCTTGAAGCACTGGGGCGAATCCACCATATGTTTTTCGATGAAATTGATGATGGCAATAATCTTGATTTTGGTAGTAGAGATGTAAGGCAAGTGATGAAAACAGTTGGGAAGGAAGTTCCTAAAGGTTGTAAAATTGTTGTTGCTTTTATTAGCCCCGAATAAATATAAGAATTATTGGATTAAAATAATATAAATAAATATAATTAATAAATAGAATATTAATTTGTAATATAATATGGATTTTTTTTATAAATCATGTAAAATAAAAAAAATTCAAATCCAAATGAAATAAGTATATAATAAATAGTATATGCTTATAATAGTCATAAAAATAAAATTCTCATTTTAATCTTTCTCTACTTCAATCTTTTTCTCGATAGTATTTAATTTGTAAGTTCACCAAAGTTCATCTTTATCATCAAATAAATATTATCAATTCCCTAATCAAAATTATTGAAAAAAAAGTATACTATTAATAACATATATTCAATCAGCTTACATACATCCTTAGTAATTCAAACATCTATAGAGGGTTTATAATAATAAAAAAAAACAGTAAACTTAATTACATGCTCAATAAGTTCTGTAAACTTTTATTTAAATGAAGAAGGTTATACCAATCTTCTTATTAAAGGTTACTAAAAAAACTACAATGGGTTAACAAAATGATTGAGATGCTAGCTATTAGCTAATTTAATTTGTAACCTTACATTAGTTACTAATTTTCTTATATAAGATTATTAAAAACTGTAGAGGTTATCAAGAAATTAAGATGCTATCAACAAATTTAATAATGATATGTATTCTTAATAAAATATATGTACATTTCATCAATAAAGAGGCTATTGGTTTTCTTATCAAAATTTATATTAAAAAATTATTTTAATATCAAAGAAGTTATGATATATTATCAACAAATTAAGTAATCTTATCTCACACAAAAAATTAAGTAATCTTATACCCTTCCTTTCAAAAAAAAAGTAATCTTATGCCCTTTGTAACTTTAGAAGCATTTTGTTAATAATGGCAGGTGTAATTAATTCTTTTATCTAATGTCTCAATAACCAAAAATATTATATATACAGGTTATGGAAAAAAAGTTAGAGTACTATATAAAAAAAGTTTAACAACCTTAAATCGTTAGTAAATTAAGTAGCCTAATTCATTAAAAAAAAGGATGAAATATCAATTTTCTTATCCAAGATAAGTAAAATTAGTTTATCAAAAAAGTTATGATCCTATCAACAAATTCAGTAACCTAATATTTTTATTAATGGAATTTTCCAATCTTGTAATCTAAAGTTGTTAAAAAGCTATAAAAGTTGTCAAAATAGCTATAACGCTTTCCACAAACTTAGTAGTAACATTTTTTTTTTTTTGTAAAATTGAATATTACCAATATTTTTACTTAAAAGTTACAAAAACGTTTTTAATGCTATCAAAATGGTTATAGTGTTATCTACAGTAACCTTATATCTTTACTTTTTAATCACCAATTTTTTATCTAAGATTTTTAAAAAGGCTATAATGGTTATAAAAAAGGCATGACGCTATCAACATATTCAAGTACTTTACATATCTAACAATATTAATAATCTTTTATCTTTTATCTTTTATTACCAATGAATGTTACCAATTTTCTTATATAGTGTTATCACAAAAGTTTTTTTAAATAAATGATCAAGAAGTTATCAGCAAATTTTGCAACCTTATATTCTTAATGAATACCTTACATCCTTGGTAATTTTAGTAGGTTTTCATCAATAATAATGAAAGTTACCAATTTTCTTATCTAAGGTTAGTCAAAAAGTTTTAAAGGCTATTAAATATGCGATAATGCTATTAACAAATTAAGTAAACTTAAATTTTTAATGACTTAAGTGACCTTCATGAAT